>CM072822.1:57898812-58150684 GCA_036937905.1 Salvia rosmarinus | reverse complement strand
ACCTATGCATCCGGTTTTCCTCCCGATCATAAATACCCAGGTGGAGTATGAAGACCGATCTCAGACTCCGCCTCAGGAATTGAAAGGAAAAGATCCAAATCTTTGAAATTACCAGTCGTGGTAAACCGTGTCTAGGAAAATACGAGGCCAAAGAGGATCGAATGAAGCAATACCTTGAGAAAGGCTAAAGAGATGTAATCATTCAGTATTCCACACCATCGTATCCCACGGAGATAGCATACCGAGTCGACATCCTTAGTAAATTACCATCATCAACAAACCCACTTGGCGGAGGGGTTCATTCCAGAGTATCATGAGCCCCACATCGGCATCATCACCGAGATAGAACCGAATCGATGTCTCCCTATAAAGGCATATCCGAAGAAGGTGTATACCCTGTGATCGGCTCAAGCCAAAAGACGATGGTCAAACCAAAAGTTCTCATGCATTAAGGCACTCTACGGGTGAAATCCTACCAACCACTCCCGAGATGCCTTGGGCCGTAAGAGGCGGACTACGCATCACCCAGATTCATGGGATCTTCGAAGCCACATCGATCACGAGCTCTCTCAAAGAAGACGCCGAGGTCGTATATTATCGCCCACCTCATCCAAGATTCTACCGAGCTCGCGTGAAGTCCGGGTTACCGATTTGTATCTGGCGTTTGGTTGAGCTTGTATCAATGTTTCTGTTACCACTATTACAATCTCTATCGAATTGATACTTGATTGCATATATCTGTCCCTTATCTCATATATAAGTTAGATCAACAACGTGAAGATCACGAAGTCTTTATGATTGGTCAAGCTTAATGAGATATAAAAATTCACGGTGAGACAACTTGAGGACGAGTTGTCGATATAAGCGCGTATAGATAAGAAGTGACTTGACTTGGTTCTTGTCATCTGTACGTCTGCGTATTGAAGGATCACGGATGAGATGTTCTTCTATCGATCCGTGAAGAACCGAGATCTCGGTGACTTACGATGATCTAAACTCGATAAGGTATAGGTGAGTATGAGTTCTTGACCATCACTTTGACTTGTTATGGGTGAGGTTATATGTTCTAACCAATTCTCGCATCTTGGGTGGTGGCGCTTGTATGTCGCTAGATGTCACGACATCAGTATCGTTTAGGATGATGATGCCCCTTATGAGCTCAAAGGTTTATTGTACTAAATCCTGCAGGTTGAGTTAGCTCAAGTACAATAATAAGGTTGAGTGGTTCTTAAGGAATTAAAGATATTAATTATTTTAGCATGTATCGCTTAAATAATTAATGGAGCAGATATCTTAAATACGGGATTCGTAATGTCTAAGTGCAAGCCGACTCACTTCTGGTAATAAAGGGTAAGTCGACATTTATTCTCTAGTGGCATGAATGAATGTTTATAAATTAATTTATGTTCTGGGTGAACATAAGATAATTAATTTATTTGAGGCCATCTTTATTCCTCGATTTGATCCTGGTGCCCTCCAGCCCGTTAGCGAAAATCGCGCCTAGGTCCTCTAAGGCATAGGATTTTATCTCTTTATCTATAAGGATATTATTATATTTATGGGATATGCATGGATCCTTTCCACTGGGATTATGGTAAGCATTATAAATATAAGGTAAGAGATAAAGTCAAGGTTAATCCTCGATTACACAAGCATTATTTTGAGATCCTAGTCCTGGTGAGATTGAAGAGTTCTCGAAAATTGTGAGGAACTTGAGGGTGATTTTCTGCGATCTCTCCATAGATCGCCCTCACCGACGCTTGGAGATGGGCAACCGGGACTAACCCGAAGATCAAAGCACGAGTCTTCGATCCGTTCATCCCGTTTGACCGACCTCTGACGATCAAGGTAAACACGAGAAAACCCTACGTGTTGCATTAATTATAGACGCATGATAGGAATATAATCGATGTATGGTGAATTAAATATCAAGAAGATCTCGGGCGTAGTAATAAACCTGTTTTCCTTCATTTGGTACGGAGCCCGATCGATCTGGCTCGCTTGATTAATTACGCGTGATTATTACGCGGCTGTAACATTAATTGCTTGATACATCAGTCTCATGGTGGTTCGTTTGTTTCGTCTGTTTATTTTCACCACGGAAAATCCTGGTTAGATTAGATTTTCACGTAAATCTTATCTAAAAGAAGAACGTTACCAAGCATGAAGAACGAGACTATACATAGAAGACACGCCGAGAAACCAGACGCACGCGCTGGCGGGCTGCTGGCGACGCACGCTGGCGTGGCAAGCTCGGGCGCCGCAAAGACGCCTCGGTCATAGCGGTTTCACGGGCGCGGCACACTTACAGCTCGGCTCTTCATTGCTAGACGCACGCCGCGCTGGAGCGTTTCTGGCGGTTCACGGGCGCTTTCATCGCCCCGCTAGGATGCCATTTGTCGTGGCGAGATTCCTACGAGGCTTACTGGGCCTGCTTGTCGTCCGAGATCCTCGCACTTCCGAAAGGCTCGCGTGGTTGGATTTGTATATCGAAGCGCTTATGAGTTTGTATACAATGTTTCCTCGCTACCACTATTACAACTCCTATCCGATTTGTATTTGATTGCATATATTGTGTCCCCTTATCTCATATATAAGTTAGATCATACAAGGTGTAGAAGATCACGAAGTCTGTATGATCGTCGCTTAATGAGATATAAAAGTTTCACACCGAGACCCACTAAGGACTCAGTTGTCGCTTAGGCTCAAGATAGACAAGTGACTCGACTTAGTTGCTTGTCTACGCCGGTACGCCTCGACGTATCGAAGCGATCACATGAGACGAGTTCTTCTTTCCACCGCCGTGGAAGAACCAAGATCTCGTGACTTACGATGATCTAAACCCAGCAAGGTATTAGGTGAGTATGAGTTACGACCATCACTGACTGTTATGAGTGAGGGTTATAGTTTCCAACTCAAGATTCTCCGATCTTGGTGGCGGTCAGATGTCACGCTAGTTATCTCAGACGAGTCACCGATCCGCTAGACGACGACGCCCCTTAAGGAGCTTCAAAGGTTTATTGTACTAAACCTCGCAGTTGAGTTAGCTCAAGTACAATAATAAGGTCAGTGGTACTACTTATGAAATGAAGTTATTAATCGCTTTTGGCAATGATTGCTATAAATGACAATGGACGTCGATCATCAAACACGGGATTCAGAATGTCTCAGTGCAAGCCCACTCAACTTCGTAATAAAGGGTAAGTCAACATCTTCTCTTAGTGACATGATCGAATGTTTATAAATTAATTTATGTTCAACGAACATAAGATAATTAATTTATTTGAGGCCCATCTTTATTCCTCGTGATTTGATCCTCGGTCAGCCCATCCGTGCCCGTAGCATCGAATGAAATCACATAGCTCTCAAAGGCAAGATTTATTCTCTTTATCCCACAAGGATATTATTATATTTATGGTATATGCACAGATCCTTTCCATATAAGATTATGGTAATAATCCCTGAGAGTATGGAAATAATCCCGATAGTATGGAAATAATCCTGATTATGGTAATATTCCATATAGATTATGGTACTTCCATATAGGATTATGGTAATTTCCATATGATTAAGGTAGTGCATTATAAATATAAGGTGAGATAAACAGGTTAATGCTCACATTAACTAACCTAGAATTTTCGCCCCTCTGAGAAAAAAGAGCGTGATTCTAAAATTGTGAGAGCTCGGTGATTTTCCGTGCATTCTCCATAGATCGCCCCTCACTCGCGGAGATTGGGCAACGGACACAGTCCGTAAGGTCAGCACCAGTCCGATCCGTCGATCCGCTCATCTCGCTCCATCGACCTCTTCGTATCCAAAGGTAAACACGAGAAACCCCTACGTGTCGCGATTAATTATATAGACGCATGCAGGTTTATAATCAATGTATGGTGAATTAAACACCAAGACGGATCCGCGTAGGGTTAACAAATGTTTTTTCACATCGCGGTCGAGGTCGATCATGAGGCAGCCGCCAAGGCCGCCAAGCGCCAGAAGGAACGCGAGCGTGGCCGTCAAGACCGCATGCTCGACGGGTCACGGTCGTCTTCGCGATGCGAGGCAGCCCGTGAGGAACACGCATACGGGCACGCGACTTGAGAGTAGCACGCGAAGTCAAGGCACAGACACGTGCCTCTACGCACGCCCACCTCATTTTGGGCCAACCAAAGCCTGCACTCTGCTTTTCCACCTTTAGATGATTTTTCGCCCGAATCCACTTGACGATCCGTCCGCGCCTGCACGAGGAGTCTGTCAAGATTATGAAGATCTCGTGCTTTGTAATTCTATGTAATAGATTAGGCAAGAAAGTGCGTGTTCCACGAAGTACCACGCGCTTAACGCTATTTTATTTTTAATCGCTCATCGCATGTCGTGGATGTTTAAATTATGCGTAGCATGCTATGTATGTTTAAATTACGTAGACAAACATATTATATGTTTTCGTGATTGGATGCGCGATAGTAAGCATGCTAGGTTTATCGCGTTTTCAAGCATTTTTAGAATTACTGCGAGCATGTTTTACATGTCGAGTTCTATAGAAAAGCATGCTAGATTACGATCTGCATGGACAAACCTTTTGAACAAAAAACTAAGCAAGCAACCCCGACAAATTAATTTTTAAAAATTAAATGTCAAGACCTCCATTTTTGATCTCTAAACAAAGTGAGACGATTGTGAGTAAACGCCCACACGCATTGTTCTTGCTTTCACGCTTTATCATAAGTTTGTTAGATGAGATTTCTAAATAAAACATTTTAAATCTATCATGAAGTGAGTTTCATGTGTAAACATCCCCACAGCGTTAGCTTACATGTGCGATTTTCATAAGTTCTCTAGAGATGGATATAAAATGAGATAACAAAAGAATTTGGATTGAAGCGGTATGGTCCTAGTAGTATGCCAATTCTAAGAATTCATGTTCACGTGTAAAATTGTGGTCATTGCTAGACATCACCGAGTACAACTTCCGCAAGTCCCTTCTTGCGATAGTGACGTGGTTCTAGTAAGGTCCAATCATTAATTTCATTTGTCATAAGGATAAGTTGACATGGATTGAAATTAAACGACTAAAGGTATATTTTAGTGCCGTCGAGGGGTTCATAAACGCCCACACGCGTGCTCGGTATGTGGAATTCCTTGGGCGATTGGAGGTTTCAACTATATTGTTTTATCAAAAGTTACAATATTATTATTCTACAATTACGTATCGATCACGATGCTTATGTGTTTACATTGTCTTTTCGTATATGTCTTTACATCGATTATCAATATGCTCGCACAAAATCCACTTTATCCAAATCGAATTTTATCGAGTGGAAACGAAACATTGAGAATGTTCTATCTGCGGAAGAAAATCTATTCAGACTCATCTACACCCCGTCCCAAGCCTCTAGACGATTCATCTATGCGATGAGGAGCGAAGGAGCACGAGAAATGGGACAAATCAAATAGAATGGCAAAGTGCTTCTTCGTCACCACGTGCGAGTCCTACGCAACTCGAAGATCAAGAGATGAAGATGCGACCATGATATGGCTAAGTCTTATGAAATCATATGAGGAGGACGGATGTAATCGTCATAACACTGACAAAATCAATAATGTCAAGTTCAACGAAGGAAAGCTGATTCTGGCATGACCATGTAGAGCCAAATGATCAATCTCTCTGAGAGGCTCGAGTTGGTTGGAGGATATATTAATGGCGTAGTCGTAATCGATATGATCCTCAACACTTTGCCCAAGTCTTTTGATGACTTACATTATAAAGCGCCCTTTATGATAAGAGTTATACCTAAATTCATTGCAAGAGGATCTAGTAACGGAAGAACGCAAAATGGGCAAATGTGCACATCTTTAGCACGCACTCAAAGAAAACCAACGCTTTATCGAAAGATGAAAAGAAAAGTGGAATTCAAGAGATGCTAAGGTTAAAGAAAAGTGGGAGTAATACAAAGGGCTCTTCCAAATGTTTGAAAAAGCGAAGGAGAAGGGCAAGTGCTTCAATGGCGAGGCGGGCATTGGAAGGCTAAGTGCCCCAAGCTCAAGGCTCAAGGTACGCTATATTTGCTTTAGTAACAAAACATGTTTAGCGATTTGTTGTACCCATTCTTGGGTAGTAGACACATATTTGATCGATCATGTTTGTTACACCTGCGGTGGTTCCTACGACAAGGGAGTGATGATGGCAGGTAACGATCTCCATGGGCAACGCGGCGAAAGTCGAGGCCATTGCGGTCGAAGATGTTACTTTATGTTTTGAGAGAACAGCTTTAGTATTGAAAGATGTTTTATATGTGCTTGATTCGACGGAACCTTGTTTCGCTTTCAAATTGTTTATTCACGGATATTCTGTTATTTTTTATAGTGGTGTTTCTATCATAAGAAATGATGAAGTTATCTTTGTTAGCACATTATATAATTGCTTTATACTATTTCGCTAAACATAATACCTATAACTATGTTGCATCATCTACAAACCTTAAAAAGAGAAAGTTTTTCAGAAGACGATACCACATTTCTCCGGCATCTTAGATTAGGTCACATTAATCTAAATAGGATCCAAAGACGGCTAAGAATGGAGGCGTTGGGTAATCTCACCATCTGCTCCCATTCTCCGCGAATCCCGTATAGAAGGTAAGATGTCGACCGCACCCTTCAAGCGGGGTTATAGAGCCAAAGAAGGTGGAGCTAGTCCATTCGACTGTGGACCGATGTCCACACAAGCTCGTGGAGGGTGCAGAATTTTATCACTTTCATCGACGATTACTCAAGGTATGGATACATATACCGCTTCACCGAAGTCTCGAATGCTTTGAGAAATTCAAAGAGTTTAAAGCGGAAGTGGAGACGGCTTGAAAAAGTATCAAGTCATCGCGGATCCGATCGCGGTGGCGAATACCTCAAGAACGAGTTTATGGACTATCTAGTAAAGTGTGGATTACCTCCCAACAAGACTACACGGGCACACCACGCTGAAATGGTGTGTCGAGTGAAGAACAAGACTTTTTGGAAATGGTTAGATCAATGACGAAAGTTATGCAAGATTGCCTATTTCTTGCCTTGGGGTATGCCTTAGAAACTATGGCATACTTGCTAAATCTAGTACCATCCAAGTCACCGAAAAGACTCCTTCGAAGTTGTGGTTTAGTCGCAGCCTAGTTTAAGCCACATAAGGATATGGGCGCCCAAAGACATGTCTTTGAACAAGAAAGCGACAAGTCGGAGGCTAGATCCCACGCAAAGGTCGTTTATCGCTATCCCAGAGGGACGAAAGGTGGTTTATTCTATAGTCCTAAGGATCGAACGCCATTATTAGCACTAATTCCGATTCTTAGAAGAGGATTATACGACAAACCATAAATCCAAAGTTGAAATCATTCTTCAGAATTAGAAGATGATCGATTCCACCACCGATTAAGCCAAAAGCGTACGAGATGTCGTGTCTAGTGAGGATCGACACCGATACTTCAAGAAATTGAAGTGGTCGAGTTTCACTAGAGATACCGGCCGCACAAGTTGGCTCCCTATCCGCAAGTTGTGCAAGATAGAGAACCACAAGTTACTGCACCCACCGTTGCCATTGTGCCAGTAGCGCCTCGTCGTAGTGGGAGGGTTGTTCGTCAACCCGAACGATTTATGTTCGTGGGTGAATCTTCAGATTTAGTCCCAGGAAACGAGCAGGCAATAATCGACCCATGGACATACAGTGAGGCGATACAAGACATTGATGCAAGATCATGGCACACCGCTATGGACTTAGAAATTGAGTCCATAACAGCTATGGATGTATATTTAAAAACACCTCTACCGATGGCAAGGAAGCCATAGGTAGTAAGTGGATACAAGAAGAGAGATTCGGATGGAGAGGTTTTCGCTTTTAAAGCCGTGCCAGTGGCGAAGGGTACACTCAGATTGAGGGCATCGATTTCGATGAGACCTTTTCACCGTAGCAATGCTCAAGTCCATCGAATTTTTTCGCCATAGCAAATTCACTCAACCTCGAGGTTTGGCAAATGGATGTGAAACCGCTTATCTAAACGGTTACCTTGAGGAAGGTAGAGACATCTATATGCAAACCCTGGTTATGTGGGCGGGCGAAAGAGCATCTAGTATGGAAGCTTAAGAAGTCCATTTATGGGCTTAAGCAAGCCTCACGATCCCGAACTTACGCTTTGATGAGGTTGTAAAGTCCTATGGATTTATCCATTGCCTAGCGAGAGTTGTGTGTATCGTTTAGATGTCAACGGTGATGTGGTATTTCTCGCACTTTATGTAGATGACATTCTTCTAGTTGGCAACAATGTGAAGTTGTTATCGACGAAAGAGTTGGTTATCCGATCGCTTAAATGAAAGACTTAGGAGATGCAGCTGCATGTCTTGGGATCAAGGTTTACCGAGATCGCAAGAGAAAAATGTTGAGCTTATCTCAGCGCCTTACATCGATACTTCGTGATTACTCGCTTTAGAATGCGCACCGCCAAGAAAGGATTGCTACCTTCGTGCATGGCGCCCTTTATTCAAGGGCGATACCACCTATGACCGCAGCGAGATAGAGAAATGAGACAAGTTCCTTACGCTCACCGTGAGGAAGTCTCATGTACGCAATGCTATGTACGAGGCCCGATATCCTCTGGCATGGGTAGCATAGTAGTAGATATCGCTTCAACCCAGACAAGCTCATCGATCATGGTAAAGCATATACTCAAGGCACCGAAATGGACTCGAGATTATAGGCTAGTTTACCATGCGTATAGTCTAATGCCTCAAGGTTATGCACTGGATTTCAAAGTCGATCGTGACGAGAAAAAGTCCACCTCGGCTATGTGTTTACCTGGGAGGTGGGGCCAGATCTCGGCGGAGTGCAAAGCAACGATGCATCGCGGACTCTACCATGGAAGCCGAATATGTAGCCGCTCGAGGTCAGATGGTTCAAGAACTACCTTATGGATCTAGGCATGGTATTGGTTTGCCTGTGAGTATCATAGTTTACCGTGATAACTCGGCAAGATGGCAAACTCGACAACCACTGACCCACAAGGCGACCAAACACATTGAGAGAAAGTACCATGTCATACGAGAAATCGTGAGACGAGGGGCGGGTCGATTGAAAAAGATTGATCTGACGGATAACCTAGCGGATCCATTCACAAAGAGCCTACCGCAAAAAGTCTACGGCGCACGCTCGAGGACTCGGATTGCACTTCTGATGGCACCCACTTAGAAATGAAACTTTTGTATAAGTGGGAGAAGCAAAGTGATGGTTTTGTTTGTAATAGCTAGTAGAGACACATTGTATCCTAAAAGTTTGCTTTAATATAAGTGAGATTGTTGATTTGTATACCCAAAGCGCTTTGGTCGAGCTTGTATACAATGTTTCTGTTACCACTATTACAATCTCCTATCCGAATTGATTACTTGATTGCATACATCTCGTGTCCCCTTATCTCATATATAAGTTAGATCATACAAGGTGTGTGAAGATCACGAAGTCTCGTATGATTGGTCAAGCTTAATGAGATATAAAAGAATCACGTACCGAGACAACTTGAGGACGAGTTGTCGGTATAGCTCTTGCAGTATAGATAAGAAGTGACTTGACTTGGTTGCTTGTCTATGCCGGTACGCCTCGACGTATTGAAGGATCACGATGAGATGAGTTCTTCTATCTGACCGTCGTGAAGAACCTAGATCTCGGTGACTTCGATGATCTAAATCTCGATAAGGTATTAGGTGAGTATGAGTTCTTGACCATCACTTTGACTTGTTATGGGTAGGGTTATATGTTCTAACCCAATATTCTCGCATCTTGGGTGGTGGCGGTGCTTTTAAGTCATGCTAGTTATCCGTATCGAGTCACCGTATCCGCTTAGGATGATGACGCCCCTTAAGGAGCTCAAAGGTTTATTGTACTAAACCCCGCAGTCGAGTTAGCTCAAGTACAATAATAAGGTTGAGTACTACTTAAGAATTAAAGATATTAATTATTTTAAGCAATGTAATGCTCTAAATAATTAATGGACGCATGATATCTTAAATGCGGGGATTCGTAATGTCTAAGTGCAAGTCCGACTCACCTTCTTAATAAAGGGTAAGTCAAAGATTTATTCTCTAGTGGCATGAATGAATGTTTATAAATTAATTTATGTTCGGGTCAACATAAGATAAATAATTTATTTGAGGCCCATCTTTATTCCTTGCATTTGATCACTGGTCGCCCATCCAGCCCGTAGCTACATGAAAATCGCCTCTATCCACTAAGGCAAGGATTTGATCCTCTTTATCCATAAGGATATTATTATATTTATGGGATATGCATGGATCATTTCCTAATGGGATTATGGTAATGCATTATAAATATATGGTAAGAGATAAGATCAATGTTAATCCTCACAATTATCCAAGCATAATTTTCGAGAATCACCATAGTTCCTTGGTGAGATATTTTCAAAATTACTAGAGGATTAGGGTGATTTTCTCGTAGCATTCTCCATAGATCGCCCTCACCGACGCTGGAGATTGGGCAACCAGATACACCCGTAAGATCAAAGCACGAGTCTCGATCCGCTCATCCCGATCCATCCCCGACAGATTCAAAGGTAAACACGAGAAACCCTACGTGTTGCAATTAATTATATAGACGCATGCTAGAATATAATCAATGTATGGTGAATTAAACATCCAAGATAGATCCTCGAGAGGGTTAAACCTAGTTTTCCCACACCGCCTTCACGCCACGCCAAGAAGCCGCCTCGACCGACCTGAAAGCTACAAAGTCCTCGCCTTTATGCAGTGGGAATCGACATCGCTGGTCCTTCGACCGCACTAGGCCAGCTCCGATATTTGGTCATAGCCATAGACTACTTCACAAATGGGTCGAGCGGAGCCTCTTTCAAACCTCACAAGCGTATGATCGACATATCTGCTTGGAAAAACATAGTTTGCCGCTTGGCGCACTACATGTCTTGATCTCGACAACGGCACCCGGTTTGTCGATAGAAACTTCAAAGAGTGGTGTGAAGAGCCCGATCAAACAACGAGTTCACCTCGGTTGCACACCCACAGGCGAATGGTCGACCTAAGTGACAAACCGCACGATCGCTCAAGGATTGAAAAGAGGTTAGATCGAGCCAGCGAGATTGGGGTTGAAAATCTCCCTCAAGTCCTCGGGTCGCATGCATGAGCGACACCTCGGACTTCGCAGACGAGAAACACCCTTCGCCTTAGTCTACGGCACCGAGGCCGCATCATACCACCGAGATCGTGCACCGAGCCCACGCACTTTCACTTCAACCAAGACGACAACGAAAACCTACGGTCAACCTTGATGCTCTAAAGAAAAGCGTGAGCTTGCCTTCATCAATGAAGCCAAGCATGATGCCAAGTCGCAAGGTACTACAACAAGAGGGTGAAAGCCTCCACATCGCAAGTAGGCGACTGCCCTACGAAACAACGAGGCCAAGAAAGCCGGCGCCTTAATAAATTAGAACCGACATGGGAAGGCCCATACGGCGTCCACGAGGACCTCGCAAAGGGCCTATAAGCTGGCTCACCTATCCGGTGCACTTATTCCCCTAACCGGCATATCACTATCCGAGGAGGTATTTTACATAGCTTTAATTTCGAGATCGGCATCATGTTAGCCCTCTTTTGCTTTTCCCGGCGCGATGTCATTTACTTATCAATAAAACATCTGCTTTTCTAATGAGTGGATTACTTGCCTCATCTTATATTTATGTGAACATCCTTTCGGATAAAACATAATTAACCTTCAAAAGGGACACCCATGCGAAGATGACAACTAAGCGGCAGCCAGGATCACCCCAAAGACTGATTACTCATTAGTTTGAAACATCTCCGCAAGCACACGTATAACTCATTGATTTGAACATCTACGTGCGAGGCATACAAATTACTCATTAATTTGAACATCTACATGCAAGCGACGTCGGATCGGATCTCGTACAATTTATACCCTTTGTTGGGAAGATATACACTTTGGTAAACGATAAATATATTTACGACTAAAACCAAGTCCTAAGCTATATTTGTACCTCTTTAGGGAAAATATACACTTGATACAAAGTCTAAATACATTTACGACTATAAACCAAGTCCCAAGCTATATACTGATCACTGGGCTTCCGAGCTCCACTTACCAAGACTACGCTGAAGCTACACCGTTCGAAACAAAGTCCACGGGTCGGCGATGAACACCGTGATGAACTCGGTGCCTTCCACCCAGTCGACGAGGTCAGCGCCACCACGACCCACTCCAGGCGCTCTTTGATCAGGCGCAGAAGCGCCTCGACACAGTGGGCGCTCACAGGGGCGTGGTCGAACTCCTGCCTCTTGATCTCGAGACCCCACCAGGGGTACGACCTCGACCCCGACCTGACATCCTTCATCGCCGACTTGAGGCCCTCGCCCGTCCAGCTCTTGATGATGGGGCCCGACCACGAGACGACATCTCCGACATGTCTGCTCCCATCAGCCGAAGCACCTCGGCGTGGTCCATATAACCGCCACCCGCCCTGACTTCTTCAATTCTCACGTCGGCAGGGTCGGCTGGAGTCTGGCTGCGGGGCTTGGGCATACGTGATAAACGCGCATTTTACACGTTTATAGTTGATATTTGAAGATGAGTTTAGCTCGTTTAATGTGCGTTTATCTATGGAGAATGCTTCGGAAAATCACCCTATGCTCTCTTCACTATTTTCGAAAAATCCTCTCAAGAGAACTATGAGGGCCGAAAATCTTGTTGTCAATATGTGAGCATTAACCTAGACTTTATCTCATACCTTATATTTATAATGCACTACCTTAATCCCATATGGAAATTACCATAATCCTATATGGAAATTACCATAATCCTATATGGAATATTACCATAATCTTAGGATTATTTCCATACTCGTGATTATTTCCATACTCGTGATTATTACCATAATCTTATATGGAAAGGATCTATGCATATACCATAAATATAATTATATCCTTATGGATAAAGAGAATAAAATCTTGCCATAGAGAGCTACTAGGGCGCCGATTTTCGAGCTACGGGCCCGGACGGGCGACCTGTGATCAAATGCAAGGAATAAAGATGGGCCTCAAATAAATTAATTATCTTATGTTCACCCGAACATAAATTAATTTATAAACATTCGATCATGCCACTAGAGAAATAATGTCGACTTACCCCTTTATTACCGGGTTGAGTCGGGCTTGCACTTAGACATTACTGAATCCCGTATTTAAGATATCGAACGTCCATTAATCATTTATAGCAATCGATCGCTTAAAACGATTAATAACTTCATTTCTTAAGTAGTACCACTCAACCTTATTATTGTACTTGAGCTAACTCAACCTGCGGGGTTTAGTACAATAAACCTTTTGAGCTCCTTAAGGGACGCCATCATCCTAAACGGATACGGTGACTCGACATGATAACTAGTGTGACATACAACATCGCCACCACCCAAAATGCGGAGAATCTTGGGTTAGAACATATAACCTCACTCATAACAAGTCAAAGTGATGGTCAAGAACTCATACTCACCTAATACCTTATCGAGGTTTAGATCATCGTAAGTCACCGAGATCTTGGTTCTTCACGACGATCGAAGAAGAACACATCTCACCGTGATCCTTCAATACGCCGTAGACGCATCAAAGATAGACAAGCAACTAAGTCAAGTCACTTATCTATACCGCAGCCTAAACCGACAACTCGTCCTTAAGTCGCCTCACCAGTGAAACTTTTTATATCTCATTAAGCTTGACCAATCATACGTACTTCGTGATCTTCTACACACCGTATGATCTAACTTATATATGAGATAAGGGACACAAATATATGCAATCAAGTATTCAAATCGATAGGAGATTGTAATAGTGGTAACAGAAACATTGTATACAAGCTCAACCAAACCGCTTTCAAGATACAATCCAACAATCTCCACTTATACTAAAGCAAACTTTTAGTATACAATGTGTCTCTACTAGCTATTACAAACAACCATCACTTTTGCTTCTCCCACTTATACAAAAGTTTTCTTTCTAAGTGGGTGCCATCGCGCAATCCAAGTCCTCTAACGTGTCCATCGTAGACTTTTTGGCGAGCTCTTCGTGAATGGATCCGCTAGATTTTCCATCGTATCAATCTTTTCAATCAAGACGCCACCGCGTCTAACGATTTCTCGTATGACATGGTACTTTCTCTATGTGTTTGGTCGCTTGTGGGTCCGTGGTTCCTTCGAGTTTGCCACTGCACCTGAGTTATCACAGTAAACTATGATACTCTTGGGCAAACCAGGTACCACATCTAGATCCATGAGGTAGTTCTTGAACCATACAGCCTCCTTAGAAGCCTCCGAAGCGGCAACATATTCGGCTTCCATGGTAGAGTCCGCAATGCATCGCTGCTTTGCACTCGCCTCCTGACACGGCTCCACCTCCCAAGGTAAACACATAGCCCGAGGTTGACTTTTTCTCATCACGGTCAGCTTGGAAATCCGAGTCTGTATAACCCAAAGGCATTAGACTATCTGCATGGTAAACTAGCCTATAATCTCGAGTCCTTTTCAGGTACTTGAGTATATGCTTTACTGCAGTCCAATGAGCTTGTCCAGGGTTAGACTGATATCTAGCTACTATGCTCACCGCATAGCGTAGATATCGGCCTCGTGCATAGCATTACGACATGAGACTTCCTACGCTGGCGTGTATGAACTTGTCTCATTTCTCTATCTCCTTTGCAAATCATAGGTGATCGCGTTTTGAAATAAAGGAACGCCATATCCGAAAGGTAGCAATCCTTTCGGGCGGTCCGCATACTAAAACGAGTAATCACAAGATCAATGTAAGACGCCCGAGATAAGTTTCAACATTTTCTTCTTGCGATCTCGGTAAACCTTGATCCCAAGAATGTACGCATCTCCTAAGTCTTTCATTTGAAACTGATCGGATAGCCAACTCTTTACGTCTGATAACAGCTTCACGTTGTTGCCAACTAGAAGGATGTCATCTACATAAAGTGCAAGAAATACCACATCACCGTTGACATCTAACCGATACACACAACTCTCGCTAGGCAACTGGGTAAATCCATAGGACTTTACTACCTCGTCAAAGCGTAAGTTCCATGATCGGGAGGCCTGCTTAAGCCCATAAATGGACTTCTTAAGCTTCCATACTAGATGCTCTTCACCCTTTACCACATAACCTTCAAAGTTGTTTGCATAGATGTCTCTACCTTCCTCAAGGTAACCGCTTAGAAAAGCGGTTTTAACATCCATTTGCCAAACCTCTGGTTCAAGTGGGCTGCTATGGCTAGAAGAATTTCGATGGACTTGAGCATTGCTACAGCGAAAAGGTCTCATCGAAATCGATGCCCTCAACTGAAGTGTACCCTTCGCCACAAGCACGGCTTTGAAAGTCAAACCTCCATCGGAATCTCTCTCCTCTCAGATATCCACTTACTACCCATGGCTTCCTTGCCATCCGGTAGAGTGTCTTTCATATACATCCATAGCCGTTATGGACTCCATTTCTAAGTCCATACGGTGTGCCATGATCTTGCATCAATATCTCAGATCGCCTCCTTGTATGTCCATGGGTCGATTATCGCATGTTCGTCTGCGCCGACCAAACCAAGATTCACCCAAGAACATAAATCGCCTCGGGTCGACGAACAACCCTCCCACTACGACGAGGTTCTACAGCACAATGGCAACGGTGGGTGCGTAAACTTGTGGTTCTCTATCTAGCACAACTTGTCGGTAGGTACCACTCAGACGGCCGGTATCTCCAAAGGAACTCGACCCACTTCAATTTCTTGAAGTATCGGTGCCCATCCTCCCACTAGACTCGACATCTCGCACCTTCGCCTAATCGGTGGTGGAATACGATCATCTTCTAATTCTTGAAGAATGATTTCAACTTTGATTTATGATTTTTCATGTAGTCCTCTTCAAGAATCGAGCATTAGTGCTAATAATGACCCTTCCGATCCTTGGACTATAGAATAAACCACCTTCGCTCTCTATGATAGCCAATAAACAAATTTTGCGCCGATCTAGCCTCCAACTTGTCGCCTTCTTGTTCAAAGACGCAGTGTCGGATCGCCCCATATCCTTATGTGGTTTAAACTGGGCTTCGCCCAAACCACAACTCGAAGGGGTCTTTTCGATCGACTTGGATGGTACTAGATTTAGCAAGTATGCCGCTTGTTCTAAAGCATACCCCGTAACGAAATAGGCAATGTTGCATAGCTCATCATTGATCTAACCATTTCTAAAAGAGTCCTATTTCTTCGCCCGACACACCATTTTGCTTGTGGTGTGCCCTGAAGTGAAATCGTTGAGAGTAATCCCACACTTCACCAGATAGTCCATAAACTCGCATCGAGGTATTCGCCACCGTGATCGTAACGCAGCCGACTTGATACTTTTACCCAGCTTCGCTCCACTTCCGCCTTAAACTCTTTGAATTTCTCAAAGCATTCTGACTTGCGGTGAAGCGGTATACGATCCGCACTCGAGTAATCGTCAATGAAAGTGACAAAATACTGCATTCTCCACGAGCTTGTGTGACATCGGTCCACACAGTCGAATGGACTAACTCCAACATTTCTTTGGCTCTATAACCTTCGCTTTGAAGTCCGGGTCGATATCTTACCTTCTATACAGATTCGCAGACCGGGAACGAGTAACCGTGAGATTACCCAATGCTCCATTCTTAGCCGCCTTTGATCCTATTTAGATTGATGACCTAATCTAAGATGCCGTAAAAGTAGAGTCATCTTCTTGAAGAAAACTTTCTTTTTTAGGGTTTGATGAAGATGCAACATAGTTATAGGTACTATGTTTTGCGTAAATAGTATAAAGCGAAATTATATAAGGTGCCAACACGATAACTTCGCATTTCTTATGATAGAAACACCACTATCAAAAATAACGTAATATCCATGAGTAAATAATTTTGAAACAGAAACAAGGTTCACCAAAATCCGCACATATAAACGCCTTTCAAAACTAAAACTGTTGTCCCAAAACATAAAGAAACATCTCCAACCGCAACAGCTTCGACTTTCGCTGCCCATGGAGATCGTTATCTCGCCATCAAACAGCTCCCTTGTCCGCAGGAACCCCCGCAGGTGTAACAAACATGATCAATTATACCAGTATCTACTACCCAAGAATGGGTAGAACAAGTCGCTAAACATGTTTCACATTAAAGCAAACCGCGACTGAGCCTCGAGCATAGGGCACTGGCCTTCCAATGCCCAGCCCACCGCACTTGAAGCACTTCCCTTCTCCTTCGCTTCTTCTGCCTCCGTGGCAACCATGTTCTTGCCCCATTACTCCCACTATTTCCCTCGCCTCTATCACCTTTGGTACCCTTTTTCTATTTCCATTTTACGATGAAAATTTTGGGCCCTTAGATGTGCTAGCAAGAGCATGTGCTCCTTTCCCATAACTCCTTCCGCAAAGAACGAGATCATTAAGCAACCGACTAAGTGTAAACTCGGTCTTGCTCATGATCGCATTCACGCCGAAAGTTCTCAAAAGACTTGGGCGGTGTATTGAGGATGATATCGACCTTGGCAGCCACAATACCTCCTCCCAACCGATCAAGACTATCCATGAGATGAGTCATGGGAGACATGTTCATGGACCGAACTTCCTTCTTCCATCTTACACGCCAAGATTTCTCTCATTGTGTGGAAGTCGATCGTCCGATCCGACCGCCCAAACTTACTCTCGAGACTCACCAAATATCGTCGCGCTCACCATCGATCGATGTGCACTGCAAGCATTTGGACATAGTAGTCATCATATAGCATTTAGCCATATTGTTCGACTTATTCCAAAGTCCGCCGACTCGCCGCTCATTAGTCGATCGTCGATAAGGCATCGGTTTAGGAGTAGTGAGAACAAACATGTGTTCTTCAAATGATAAGAACATATTCCATGTTTCGCTTCCACTGATAAAATTTGACCGGATAACGGATTTTGTGCGAGCATATTGATAATCGCGAAGAGACATATCTCGAAACGATAATGTAAAACACATAAGCATACGATCGCAAATAATTCGAATAATAATATTGTAACCTTTGATAAAACAATATTAATTGAAACCTCCAATCGCCAAGGAATCCCACATGCAAGCCACGCGTGTGGGCGCTACACATGAACCCCCGACTGTACTAAAATATACCTTTTAGTCGCTTAATTTCAATCCATGTCAACTTATCCTTATGACAAATGAAATTAACGATTGACCTTACTGCACCACATCACTATCGCAAGAAGGGACTTCGCAGAAGTTGTACTTGAGGTGATGTCTAAGCATTGACCACAATTTTAACAACAGAAAGTGAATTCTTAGAATTGGTATACTCACCGGACCATACCGCCCAATTCAAATTCTTTCATTATCTCATTTTATATCTATCTCTAGAGAACTTATGAAAATCGCACATGCAAGCCACGCTGCAGGATCGCTACACATGAAACTCCCACTTCTCAATAGATTTAAAATGTTTTATTTAGAAATCTCATCTAACAAACTTATGATAAACAAGGCAAGCAAGCCACGCTGTGTGGGCGCTTACTCACAAAGGGCCTCACTTTGTTTAGAGATCAAAAAGTGGAGGTCTTGACATTTTAATTTGAAAAATTAATTTGTCGGGTTGCTTGCTTAGTCTTTTTATTCAAAAGGTTTGTCCATGCGGATCACGTAATCCTAGCATGCTTTTCTATAGAACTCAACATGTAAAACATGCTCGCAGTAATTCTAAAATATGCTTGATAAACGCGATAAACCTAGCATGCTTACTATGCGCATCCAATTACGTAAAACACTTAAAGGTTTGTCAACGTAATATAAACATACATAGCATGCTACCGCATATTTTAAACATCCACCACATGCATATGAACGATAAAATAAAATAAAACGCTCATCGCGCTCCAATCGTGAAACCGCGACATTTAAATCTAATCTATTACATAGATTTACAAAGTAAAGAAATAAACTTGAAACGGGCCTCGCGTGCGGGCACGGACCGAAAATATGGAAAAATGGATCCGGGCCGGATCGCCCAATGCAGGCCGGGCCGCTGAGGCGAGGCCCGGCCGCGCCGCCCCATCGTTGCCGCCGCCGCTGCGTGTCCTCGCCATGGTTACCGCATGTCGCTAAAGCACATGACCGACGAGCAGACATGCGTGGCCACCGCCCGAGCGCCGAACGTCTGCCGAGAGACGTCGTCGCCCAGCGGCCGAAACCGCGATCATGAAGTTTGCTCATGGCCTCGGGTTTCATGCGCGAACGCGCCCGCCGCCCGCTAGCTCGCACGGCCACAGCCTCGCGGGTAATCCTCGCGACCGCGAGGTCGCCGCTAGGCGCCGGGGATCTCGCGCGAGAACACGCGCCTCGTCACTCCGCGCCCTCGCGATCGCCCTCGCGATCGCGAGGCTCGCCAGAAACCGCCCGATGATCGCCGAGACTGTTTTCCCATCGCTTCGTTCTTCGTTCTTTCGCTCGTTCTTCTTTACGTATAAGATTTACATAATAAAATCTAATCTAACCACGGATTTTCTCGTGGTGAAACAACAACATCCGACAAAATAATAAACGAGCCACGATGAACGACAGATCCACAATTAATAAAACGCACGTAATAATCAAACGTGAATTAATCCAACAGAGCCAAGATTCTGATCCCAGGCTCTGATACCAATTGTAGGGAAATATATGTTAACCCTCGCCCCGAGGATCCATCTTGGGTGTTTAATTCACCATACATTGATTATAAACCTAGTATGCGTCTATATAATTAAATCGCAACACGTATGGGTTTTCACGTGTTTACCTTCGATCCAAGAGGTCGATGGAACGAGATGAATGGATCGAACGGATCGGACTCGTGCTTTGACCTTCGGGATCAGTATCCCGGTTGCCCAATCTCCAACGCCGAGTGAGGACGAACTATGGAGAATGCTTCGAAAATCACCCTATGCTCTCTTCACTATTTTCAAAAATCCTCTCAAGAGAACCATGAGGCGAAAATCTTGTTGTCAATATGTGAGCATTAACCTAGACTTTATCTCATACCTTATATTTATAATGCACTACCTTAATCCCATATGGAAATTACCATAATCCTATATGGAAATTACCATAATCCTATATGGAATATTACCATAATCTTAGGATTATTTCCATACTCTCGTGATTATTTCCATACTCGTGATTATTACCATAATCTTATATGGAAAGGATCTATGCATATACCATAAATATAATTATATCCTTATGGATAAAGAGAATAAAATCTTGCCATAGAGAGCTACTAGGGCGCCGATTTTCTTGAGCTACGGCCCTGGACGGGCCACCAGGATCAAATGCAAGGAATAAAGATGGGCCTCAAATAAATTAATTATCTTATGTTCACCCGTAACATAAATTAATTTATAAACATTCGATCATGCCACTAGAGAAATAATGTCGACTTACCCTTTATTACAAGTTGAGTCGGGCTTGCACTTAGACATTACTAATCCCGTATTTAAGATATCGAACGTCCATTAATCATTTATAGCAATCGATCGCTTAAAACGATTAATAACTTCATTTCCTTAAGTAGTACCACTCAACCTTATTATTGTACTTGAGCTAACTCAACCTGCAGGGTTTAGTACAATAAACCTTTGAGCTCCTTATGGGGCGCCATCATCCTAAACGGATACGGTGACTCGACTGAGATAACTAGCGTGACATACAAGATCGCCACCACCCAAGATGCGAGAATTGGTTAGAACATATAACCTCACTCATAACAAGTCAAAGTGATGGTCAAGAACTCATACTCACCTAATACCTTATCGAGGTTTAGATCATCGTAAGTCACCGAGATCTTGGTTCTTCACGACGGCCGAAAAGAAGATCACATCTCATCGTGATCCTTCAATACGTCGAGACGCATCAAGATGACAAGCAACTAAGTCAAGTCACTTATCTATACCGCAGCCTTAAACCGACAACTCGCCCTTAAGTCGCCTCACCAGTGAAACTTTAATATCTCATTAAGCTTGACCAATCATACGGACTTACGTGATCTTCACACACCGTATGATCTAACTTATATACGAGATAAGGGACACGTATATATGCAATCAAGTATTCAAATCGATAGGAGATTGTAATAGTGGTAACAGAAACATTGTATACAAGCTCAACCAAACCGCTTTCAAGATACAAATCCAACAGCCTTTGACGCTTTGTAGGTTTATATGTTGATAATCGAAGGAAGGACGCACGCGCGAAAGTATTACAATCGACTGCTTCTAGCGACCGACCAAGCGGTCGCTAGCTGGCCGCTAGAAACACGCGAGAACCCAACGAGCCGCGACCGCAACCTCGTGCCCGCATGAAAAGCGAAGCTAGCGCCGAGAACTCACCGGGCGATTTCTCGCGACCGGTTCATAATTGTTAGCGACCGCTAGCCGGTCATGAGGTACAACGCGCGCAAGAAGAGACGGCAGCGGCGAAAGAGCACGCCATGAGACATACCTAGCGATCGTCCTAGCGATCGCGAAGGTCGCGAGACAGCGTGTGAGGCGCAATTGGGGTTTCCACCCTTTTCTATAAATAAAAGCAAAGCCCTTGCGCCCAAATCGCACCCCGCACGCCTGCACACGTTTTAGAGAGTTTTTCCTCGCTTTTCCATTCTTTAGCTTTAGTCTTCCTTTAGTTTAATTCTAGTATTGATTTTCCGTTGTTCTAGTTTAGTTTGGGCTGTTTCGTTATCGATCGGTGGGGCATTTATTGAACCGACAAGTAGACGAGGCAAGTCGTATTGTAGAGAGATGGTCGCCAACAGCTATCAATGGCCAACGGAGAGAACGCCATTGTTCAAAGCAATTCTTTGTTGAGAGTGATTCAAAATATGACGATCTCATGAAGAAGTTCACTCTTTTGAAGAGTCGATTGAGACGAGAACGCCGACCACATCAATCGAGGAATCATCCGACTTCAACAACCTCCAAAGAAGCTTGCTGCTCGTAATGGTGTAATTCAAGAGTCAAGAAG
Organism: Salvia rosmarinus; assembly: GCA_036937905.1. Taxonomy (NCBI): domain Eukaryota; kingdom Viridiplantae; phylum Streptophyta; class Magnoliopsida; order Lamiales; family Lamiaceae; genus Salvia; species Salvia rosmarinus. Next base: position 58,128,589 of record CM072822.1, on the reverse strand, counting down.
CGAAGCCTCAAGACATGATGCAGTTAGCTTGGTTATATGCAACCAACAATTGGCAACTAATCGAATTGCTCATAAGCAACACCGCGTAAGATAAATCATTTGAGTCCACCGGACGGCTATGGGAAGCATATGAAGATGTTGGAAAATCAAATTGGTCAAATAGCCGTACAAGTGAATGCACTACAAAAGATGGGCCAATTTCGAGTAATACGGAGGTGAACCCAAGAATCGAAGCCGCCATCCGCACGAGGTGGACAAGCTTACCCGAGCCCTACCGGGAAGAAGAGCATGAAAGCACACCGAGCGTAAACTCGCGATCGAAGTCGCGACCATGAGCCCGATCGCGAGGAGTCCGAAATTTGCCACGTGTTCGCGACCGAGGCGCGTCGCAGCACCGACCGCGAGCTATCGAGTGTCTGGCGCGCGAGCTGTTCGCGGCGACCAGGCCGCATGCCACCCCGCAGAGCAATCAGTGCAGCATGCCGCCGAGCAATCGGCGTCTCACTCCGCAAGCTCGCACGCGAAGAAGGAGTCCAAGCGCAATGTATACCTCGCGACCTTCCCAGTGGTCGCGAGGTCGACCGCGAGGCGCCCCTAAGCTAATCGTCGCACGCACACCCTCCGGTCCCGCTTTCGTCAACTTGTCAAGTCGAAATATGACGAGGAGTTTGCTCGTTTCAAAGAGGTTTTCAAAAGTTGAGATAAATTTGCCTCTCTTTGAGCTGACTGAAACATGCCGGGATACATGAAATTTTTAAAGACGCTAACAAGAAAGAAGAAACGGGAAATTTGAGAAAATTACCCTATCCGAAGAATGCGATCTTTGTCTTGCAGCGGATACTCCTCTGAAGCAAAAGGATCCCTGTTTTACGTTAGAGTGCGAGATCGCCGAGCGAGACTTTTCCAAATGTTTTGTGCGACTTGGGGCGAGCATCAATCTGATGCCATTGAGCGCTTTCAACCGGCTACACCTAGGAAAGATGAAACCGATTTAAGATTTAATCGATGATGGTGACCGTCAATCACATATCCAAAAGGTATCGTCGAAGACGTGTTGGTAAGAATTGGGATTTTGTTTTTCCCGCCGACTTTGTTATTTTAGATATTCCAATTCAAACAACAACCACTAATCTTAGGTAGACCTTTTCTAGCAACGGTCGTGCGTTGATTGATGTGCGGGAAGGCAATCTCACGTTTCGTGTCAATGATGAGGAGCTCAAGATTTCCATATCGACGCCATCAAGCAACACGACGTTGGAAAGCCGGAAGATTGCGCTCGATCATGACCGCCGCGACCGCACGTCTCGTGTTTAGAGGGTACTCGGCCGATCGAGAAGTCTGCGAAAGGAAGAAGTGGACTCGCATGGAACTCCGAGTGTATCGCCTGTTTGGAGCACTTCCATAGTCGGTGGTGGTCATCCGTGAATGCTAAGTTTAGGAGGGTCCACAAGTTGGGAAAGATGTCTATTGCCACAAAACGCCGGATTGACAAGGTTAGTGATGGTCTAGCTAAAGACGCAAATTAGCACTTGTTGGGAGGTAACCCAACGTTTTCTTGTTTTGTTTTGTGTTGTCTTCGTTTGTGTTGCTTTTGTCGTGTTTCTGTTTTTCTTTTCGTTGTTGTGTCGGTCGATCAACGAGTTGAAGTGAAGTGTGTTAATCCATGTGGCCAATGACGATAGAAATTTTTTTGTGAAATTTAATGATAGTGCACATGATATGTTAGAAAATGACGCATGAATGACGTGAAATGGCTTAGGCTTGTTGTTTTTCACCATTTGCTTAACCCGTGAGACTTGAGCTTCATTGTATAAACATCTTGATACGCTTTTTTTAATTGTGTGATATCATGCATGTGATTATCTTCTAGAACTTGCCGCTTCTTACGTGTCGAGACCGCAATATATGTTTCAATTTGGAAAGGATAAAGACCATCTTTGTTAACCACATATTCACCCAAACACTAGCCCAATGATATATACCATTTGTCGCCTTCTTTGAGCCTTTATTAGACTTTTCTTTCGATTAACGGATGATAGGAGGTGAGGATGGATATGGGAATCAAAAGGGGTTGAAATTTTGATGTAGTTATGACGAGAAAAGTTTCTTTTAGAAAAATACATCTGTGGTGAAGAATAGTACCTTTGTTGTGAAAGTTAAACCCTATAAGCTCTAGAAAAGAAAAGAAAAAAAAATGTTAAGTTCACTATGAGTGTTGAGCATAAAGGGTCTTTAATCAAAGTATAGGTACCTTCATGGCATTAAACGTTGATTTAGCACGTTGGGAGAGAAGAGGAAATGGACAAAGTCCATATGTGTCTAAATGTATAAATGGTGGTGCTTGGAATACTCTTGAGTCACTTAGCCATATTTTATCCTACCTAACCAATGTGCCTACATTACAACCTATGAAAAGACCTCTTTGATCCTAATTTGAACACATTTGATGCGGTGGAGATATTAGAAAAATGGCAAGCCTATGGTAAGATGTTGCATTGCATTGATCGTTGAGTGTATACACGTCCTTAATTTCTTTATGAGTTGAGTGTATCTTATATTTTACGCACATGCCGTTGTGAGGGTTGAATAAAATGAGTTTTTGCCCTCGATGGTTGTTTGTGTTGAGTTGTTTAACATCGTCATGTGCGCTAATGTTTTTGAGCGTTAATATGTTTCTGAGGCTTATAATGGTTATCCTCTTTGCTACGCTCGTTGATCTTTCGTTGTGTCTTTCTGTTCTGTTTTTGTTTGAGGACAAACAATGCTTTAAGTTTGGGGGGTTTGATAAACGCGCATTTTACACGTTTATAGTTGATATTTGAAGATGAGTTTAGCTCGTTTAATGTGCGTTTATGTATCGATTCTTAATGTTTTATCTATTTCTAGAAGATACTGCTCTTGGGTGTTCCTTTGACGTTTTGTAGGTTTATATGTTGATAATCGCAAGGAACCACGCACGAGAAAGTATTACAATCGACTTGCTTTAGCGACCAGCCTAGCGGTCGCTAGGCTGGCCGCTAGGAAACACGCGACAGAACCCAGCGAGCGCGACCGCAACCTCGTGCCCGCGAAATGAAGCTGGCGCCGAGAACTCACCGGACGATTTCGCGACCAGTTCATAATCATAGCGACCGCTAGCCGGGTCGCGAGGTACAACGCGAGGCGCAAGGAGGCGAAGCGCGAGAAAAGCGCGAGACATGCTAGCGATCGCCCTAGCGATCGCGAAGGGTGGTCGCGAGATGGCGCGGCAGGGCGCAAATTAAGGTTTCCACCCTTTTCTATAAATAGGGCAAAGCCCCTTCGCCCAAATCGAGCCCGCACGCCCCGCACACGTTTTAGAGAGTTTTTCCTCAGTTTTTCCATTCTTTAGCTTTAGTCTTCATTTAGGTTAATTCTAGTATTGATTTTCTCGTTGTTCTAGTTTAGTTTATCGTTTCGTTATCGATCGGAACGTTTTTGTCCGATCGTTTTCCGTTGTTTTTCGTTCGTTCGCTTGGGATTGGATTCAAGACCAACCATTGTTCATCCAACGCTTCATCACGGGTTTTATATATTTAATTTCCTTTTTATGGTTAAATCGTATTTTATTCCGCTTATTATGTCGGCTAGTTTTCCGCTCTAATCCTGGGTTTGCATGAATCGATCCTATATGTTGTGATTTACGCTATTGTTATTTACCTTCCGGGCATCGATTCATGATTCATGGTGCTTATTTATATGTGTTGATTTCGATCAATCTTGATGCATATCTAGTTGCCGCTTAATGACGTAATCGTATTAATTGTCAATCGATCTTGAATGCATGATACGAATAAGCCTTGAGTCGAATCGAGATAGGACATTCGTAGGAAGCATATTCTTAGTGATCCATTTGGGTTGCTTATTTTCCTCTAGAGGCGAATCGTGATAGGAAAATTAGTAATCAATCGCCGCAATTGTCGTGAATCAAGTTGTTGGTTATATATGTGATCTTCCGTCTTGTCTGGATTAAAACGGTTAATAATAAGCAGGATAAACATCGTTGTGGATAGGATTGGTGCATCCCTAGGGTTAGTCTTTCTTCATAGTTATCTTCCGTGAGTTTATTGCTTTATTTTATATTACTGCTTGGTCACTTTTGCTTTGGATTAATTTCCGAAGCCTTAAACCTTTCACCCTTATTTTGTGCTTGAATAATAATGAATTATCGTTGAGCTAGCTTCTATGTTTTCGTGATACAATCTCTGTGGATACGATACTTCGCTTACACTATACATACACCTTTTCGTGTTAGAAAAGTGAGCGATCAAATTTTGGCGCCGTTGCCGGGGATTGTTAAGATCACATAGGAATAATTTGACGATTTGAATTTATTAATTCAAGTTATATATATTATTATTTATTTTTATCAGTGCTAAATTCTCTCTTTTCTCAGGTAGTTTATGCGTACAAGATCTCAGGGACCTCCTGAAATATTATTAGATCCCGAGATCGAAAGTTCTCAAAGGAGAAGAGGACGAGAGAAGAGACGGGCTGCAATGGCAGCCAATCCATGAACGGGGGCATTCCTCCCGAGCAAGTTGCACGCATGCTAGCTGACTTTGCGAGAGATGCAACGTCGGATGGTAAATATGGGAATCATTGTCCTGCTCCCAGGAAAGACCTCGAATCACATGTACCGACATCCCACCGAACAGTTCCAAGGAGGCGGTTGGGGCCCGCACGTAGATGCAAACAATTTTGAGCTAAACCGCCCTGATCAGTATGGTCCAAGGAGAGCAGTTTGGGGGAGGAGTCACGGAAGACCCGAATGCGCATCTCGAGACTTTTCTCGATATTTGTGACACCATCAAACAAAATGGGGTGCCACAAGACACGATCCGGATCAAGATGTTCGGTTTCTCACTGCTGACCAGTGAAAGATTGGTTCAAGAGTTTGGACCGAATCGGCATCGACACTTGGGGAAACTTTGCTAGAAGTTTCTTCAAATACTCCGCCGCGAAAGCGAGAAGATCATCGCCAAATCTCTCATTTTGCCAAAACCACGACGAATCGCTATTCGAGGCATGGGAGAGATTCGAGCTCTATTGAGACGATGTCCACAACATGGGTTCTCCAGGAGCAACAAATCACAGTTCTACGAAGGGATGACATGGCGGACGAGGAGCATGGTGGATGCGTCGGTGGGGGCTGTTTATTGAACCGACAAGTAGCGAGGCAAGCCGTATTGTAGAGAGATGGTCGCCAACGGCTATCAATGGCCAACGGAGAGAACGCCATTGTTCAAAGCATTGTTGAGAGTGATTCAAAATATGATGATCTCATGAAGAAGTTCACTCTTTTGAAGAGTCGATTGAGACGAGAACGCCGACCACATCAATTAGAGGAATCATCCGACTTTCCAACAACCTCCAAAGAAGCTTCCCGCTCGTAATGGTGTAATTCAAGAGCCAAGAAGCCAAGCCTCGAAGACATGATGCGTGCTGGTTATAAGCAACCAACAATTGGCAACGAATCGAATTGCTCATAAGCAACACCGGCGTAAGATAAATCATTTAGAGTCCACCGTGACGGCTATGGGGAAGCATATGAAGATGTTGGAAAATCAAATTGGTCAAATAGCCGTACAAGTGAATGCTCTACAAAAGATAGGCCAATTTAAGTAATACTGGAGGTGAACCCGAAGAATCGGTGCCGCCATCCGCACGAGGAGTGGACAAGCTTACCCGAGCCCTACCGGGAAGAAGAGCATGAAAGCACACCGAGCGTAAACTTCGACCGAGCTCGCGACCTCAAGCCCGATCGCGAGTCCGTAAATTTTGCCACGTGCTCGCGACCGAGGGCGCGGCCGCGTACCCGACCGCGAGCCATCAGAGTGTGCGCGCGCCAGAGCTGTTCGCGAGCGACCCAGCGCTCGCATGCCACCCCACGAGCAATCAGGCAGAGCATGCCGCCGAGCAATCAGCCACAGTCACGCGCGCAAAGCTCGCACGCCGAAGATGGAGTCCAGCAGCATAGCGTATACCTCGCGACCTTCCCAGCGGTCGTGAGGTCGACCGCGAGGCGCCCCCAGAAGCTAATCGTCGCACGTACACTCCTCCGGTCCCGTTTCCGAGTCAACTTGTCAAGTCGAAATATGACGAGGAGTTTGCTCGTTTCAAAGAGGTTTTTCAAAAAGTTGAGATAAATTTGCCTCTCTTTGAAGCGCTGCGAAACATGCCGGGATACATGAAATTCTTAAAAGACGCGCTTACAAGAAAGAAGAAACTGGGGAAATTTGAGAAAATTACCCTATCCGAAGAATGCAGTGTTGTCTTGCAAAGGAAACTCCCTCTGAAGCAAAAGGATCCCGGCAGTTTTACGTTAGAGTGCGAGATCGCCGAGCAGACTTTTCCAAATGTTTTGTGCGACTTGGGGGCGAGCATGAATCTGATGCCATTGAACGTTTTCAACCGGCTACACCTAGGAAAGATGAAACCAACGAAGATTTCACTGATGATGGCTGACCGGTCAGTCACATATCCAAAAGGTATCGTCGAAGACGTGTTGGTAAGAATTCGGGATTTTGTTTTTCCTGCCGACTTTGTTATTTTAGATATTCCCGAATTCAAACAACAACCACTAATCTTAGGTAGACCTTTTCTAGCAACTGGTCGTGCGTTGATTGATGTGCAGGAAGGCAATCTCACGTTTCGTGTCAACGATGAGGAGCTCAAGATTTCCATATACGACGCCATCAAGCAACACGACGTTGGAAAGCCGGAAGATTGCTGCTCGATCATGACTGCTACGACCGCACACGTCTCGTGTTTAGAGGGTACTCGACCGATCGAGGAAGCTACGAGAAGGAAGAAGTGGACTCGGCATGGAACTCCGAGTGTATCGTTCAAGTTTGGGGGGGCACTTCCATAGTCAGTGGTGGTCATCCGTGAATGCTAAGTTTAGGAGGGTCCACAAGTTGGGAAAGATGTCTATTGCCACAAAAACGCCGGATTGACAAGGTTAGTGATGGTCTAGCTAAAGACGTTAAATTAGCACTTGTTGGGAGGTAACCCAACGTTTTCTTGTTTTGTTTTTGTGTTGTCTTTTGTTTGTGTTGCTTTTGTCGTGTTTCGTTTTTCTTTTCGTTGTTGTGTCGGTCGATCAACGAGTTGAAGTGAAGTGTGTTAATCCATGTGGCCAATGACGATAGAAATTTTTGTGAAATTTAATGATAGTGCACATGATATGTTAGAAAATGACGCATGAATGACGTGAAATGGCTTAGCTTGTTGTTTTCACCATTTGCTTAACCCGTGAGACTTGAGCTTCAATTGTATAAACATCTTGATCTGATTTCTTTTAATTGTGTGATATCATGCATGTGATTATCTTCTAGAACTTGCCGTTCTTACGTGTCGAGACTATGATATATGTTTCAATTTGGAAAGGATAAAAGACCATCTTTGTTAACCACATATTCACCCAAACACTAATGCCCAATGATATATACCATTTGTCGCTTTCTTTGAGCCTTTATTAGACTTTTTCTTTCGATTAACCGGATGATAGGAGGTGAGGATGGATATGGGAATCAAAAGGGTTGAAATTTTGATGTAGTTATGACGAGAAAGTTTCTTTTAGAAAAATACATCCGTGGTGAAGAATAGTACCTTTGTTGTGAAAGTTAAACCCTATAAGCTCTAGAAAAGAAAAGAAAAGAAAATGTTAAGTTCACTATGAGTGTTGAGCATAAAGGGTCTTTAATCAAAGTATAGGTACCTTCGTGGCATTAAACGTTGATTTAGCACGTTGGGAGAAGAGGAAAATGGACAAAGTCCATATGTGTCGAAATGTATAAATGGTGGTGCTTGAATACTCTTGAGTCACTTAGCCATATTTTATCCTACCTTAACCAATGTGCCTACATTACAACCTATGAAAAGACCTCTTTGATCCTAATTTGAACACACTTGATGCGGTGGAGATATTAGAAAATGGCAAGCCTATGGTAAGATGTTGCATTGCATTGATCGTTGAGTGTATACACGTCCTTAATTTCTTTATGAGTTGAGTGTATCTTATATTTTACGCACATGCCGTTGTGAGGTTGAATAAAATGAGTTTTGCCCTCGATGGTTGTTTGTGTTGAGTTGTTTAACATCGTCATGTGCGCTAATGTTTTGAGCGTTAATATGTTTACGAGGCTTATAATGGTTATCCTCTTTCTACGCTCGTTGATCTTCGTTGTGTCTTTACATTACTCGCTTTTGTTTGAGGACAAACAATGCTTTAAGTTTGGGGTTTGATAAACGCGCATTTTACACGCTTATAGTTGATATTTGAAGATGAGTTTAGCTCGTTTAATGCGTTTATGTATCGATTCTTAATGTTTTATCTATTTCTAGAAGATAACGCTCTTGGGTGTTCCTTCGACGCTTTGTAGGTTTATATGTTGATAATCGAAGCAAGGAACGACGCACGAGAAAGTATTACAATCGACTGTTTAGCGACCAGCCTAGCGGTCGCTAGTCGGCCGCTAGAAACACGCGAGAACCCGGCGAGCGCGACCGCAACCTCGTGCCCGCGGCGAAGCTGGCGCAGAACTCACCGGATGATTTCGCGACCGATTCATAATTGCTAGCGACCGCTGGCCGGTCATGAGGTACAACGCGAGCGAAGCGAGGCGAGCGAAGCGAGAAGAGCGCGCGAGACATGCCTAGCGATCGCCCTAGCGATCATGAAGGGTGGTCGCGAGATGGCGCGGCAAAGGCGCAAATTAGGGTTCCACCCTTTTCTATAAATAGGCAAAGCCCTTGCGCCCAAATCGGACCCAGACGCCCGGACACGCTTTTAGAGAGTTTTCCTCGCTTTTCCATTCTTTAGCTTTAGTCTTCATTTAGGTTAATTCTAGTATTGATTTTACATTGTTCTAGTTTAGTTTATCGTTTCGTTATCGATCGGAACGTTTTTGTCCGATCGCTTTCCGTTGTTTTCCGTTCGTTCGCTTGGGATTGGATTCAAGACCAACCATTGTTCATCCAACGCTCATCACGGGTTTTATATATTTAATTTCCGTTTTATGGTTAAATCGTATTTTATTCCGCTTATTATGTCCAGCTAGTTTTCCGTTCTAATCCTGGGTTTGCATGATTCGATCCTATATGTTGTGATTTCGCTATTGTTATTTACCTTCCGGCATTGATTCATGATTCATGGTGCTTATTTATATGTGTTGATTTACGATCAATCTTGATGCATATCTAGTTGCCGCTTAATGACGTAATCGTATTAATTGTCAATCGATCTTGAATCGTGATCTGAATAAGTTCTCGAGTGAATCGAGATAGACACGTTCGTAGGAAACATCTAATATATGAAGTAAATACACATAGTACGTATAGATAATAAGGAAAAAATTGCAACACAATTAACAACGAAATGTCATGTGAACACCCCTGTCATGTCCCACCCTCTATGTAGCTTGACAGAGATATAATATAGCAGTTTAATTTTTATCTATTAATTCTTTGTTTACTATAAAAGATTAGTAAAGGATTAAAATTAGAATAAATAACTTTTCCTTTATTTGAAGGATTATTTAAATCTTATATATATTGGTTGGATTAAAATTAATGGAAAATAATTCAAAAAGATTAAAATAATCTCGATCTTTGTGATATCCTCAAATGTTAATTCTTAAAAATAAACATTTGATTAAGTTAGATTAATTTTATCTATCCAATCTAATCATGTAAAGTAAACAGTTATAAAGAAGTGAATAATGTAAAGTTTTGGCAGTTTTTCAACAAACGTGACATATCCATCCATCTCGATCACTCTGATTAAAAATTAAAGAATGCAGCAACGACTTCAATCTGCATATTGCTAATTTCGTTAAACCAATAATTGACTCCATCATCCTCTCATCCTGGCTGTGTTTCCCACTTCCCAAATCACTCCTCATTTAAATTCTAAACCGAATTCTTCTCATATTCTGTTGATGATTTCGAAGTTCAGAACCTAGCGATGCAAAATCATCACGTCGATTCGTTCAGCGAGAACTGCTGGTGTGATGTAATCGATTACAGCAGCCTATTGGAGAACGGCGCACCGCTGCTGGCCGTTGTTTCTGAACGTCTTTCACCGCCGTCGGGAAAGTGAGTGATTCAGTTCATTCTTAATTTCATAAGTTGCCTTTTCTAGTTACTTGTGTTCATTCTAAATTTCATTAATACTACTTCAAAAGTTAAGTGTTTTTTGTTTTTGTTTTTCTGAAATTGATTATCTAATTTTATTGGGTTTTTGTGGTAGAAACTGTGACAATTGGGAAGTTATTCTGTTTCTCTGTTTTATATGAGTATTTTCTTTTTTTTAACTTGGTGTGGAAGTAGCCAATTATACATAAGAGTAGTAGAGAATATTAGAATAAACGGCTTTAATATGTTTTATCATCATATTGCTGCAGTGTTTGTATGTCAATTCATGCCTCACCCAGTGAAATTACAACTCCAGCACTTACATCTGATGAAAGAGGATCTTCAAGGAAAAGGTAAACACAAAAAAATCATATATATTTGTTCGTACCGTATAAACACGGATAAAAGTATCATTTATTATCATGAAAAGTATTATTTATATTAAAAAATATAATTTGTTTTTATTCTATAATTTATAAAATATCATTTATATTAAAGAAAATATTATTTATAATGAAAAAAGTATCAAAATGATTTAAATCTTAAATCTTTACAAAATCTTTCCTTATCTAGAACAACAATCCCCACCACCAACCAAATATATCCAATCCCACCATCCCCCTTCAAATTTCTTTCGATTCATTTAGTTTCAAAATTAGTCAATCCATTGAAATGAATAATATATTAATTTAAATCATTTTGTCTATTCATCTTATATTATTCAAAATAAATATCGCCTAAGTATTAATATGATCGATTATGCAATCAATCAATTATTTATCAAACACCAAGTAAATTAAAGTAAATGACAACATGCAATTGAAAATAATTTGTTTTGTGTTTTTGACATGTATGATTTCACTGGAACCAAATTTCATCCACTAAAATCCCAGAATTGACAGGTATAATATAAAGTTTTGTTTCTTGTTCAAAGAAAAACAAACAAGAAAGAACAAAATTAATACAAACAAACTTTTAACATAGAAATATAATAAAAAAGTAAAAAGTTAAACTAAATATAAAAGTAAGGGTGTTTCAGTCTTTAAACCCAAACGCATTTATAAGTTATAACTACTGAATCCGTCCAAAAGATATAGTCCTCTATTTTTGTCCGTCCCAAAATTACATTAATATATTTTCTTCATTAAACGCGGTGACGCAGCTGTGTTGGGGCTTGCCAAGAGTTTTTGAGTATTAGTATTATATATTTAATAATTAGATAAATAATTTAGTATAGTCTAATTGGTTGGATTGATTTGTCTTCATTTTGAAGACTCAAGTTCAAAACCATTTCTTTTTCTTGTAATTTAGTTCTATTCTTTTTTTCTTTTTTCCTTTTTCCTTTTTTGTCTTTTCTTTTTATTTTTCATTTTTCTTTTTTCCTATAATTTAGTTATATTTTCTTCTATCTCTACTTTGTGCTCTTTTTTTTTCTTTTATCTATTATTTGTACTACGTTGATAAAATAAAAATTTATGCAAAAAATAAAGTTTTTTATACGTGAATTAATATGATCAATCTAATTTCTAATTTTTTTATGATAAATTATTCTAACAACAACCAACTGAAGGCATCTAAGTTATTTAAATTCTTGTTTTAAGTATCTAAAAAACTTGTTGATGATAAAACAATCAAAATATAAATCAATTGAATATATGATGACTATTTTAGAAATATAAGTGTTGAACCAAAATATTCAATGGACTTAGTTTCATAATTGAAAATGATGTGTTTGCTAATGCTACTAATAAAATTATTATGCCCGATTTCTAAAATGAAGAATATAAGATAAACTTATGATGTTTATTGTGTTTGACTTTTATTTTTCTAATATTGTGATGTTATTTAAACATTATTATTTACTTCTAAGTTTATTTTTAAAAAATTGGGCCCCCAGAATAAAATGTCTGTCTTCGTCATTGATTAGACGTGTATTAATTTTTATCTCTTAACATATCCCTATTTAATGTTCTTTGCAATTAATAACTTCTGGTTTTAGATAAAATAACTTACTTTATCGTAGGAAAATATTATGGAATTTACCTTTCAAGTATATTAAATGCATTTTCTTAATAGGGTTATATTATATTTAAAGTTATGAACTTTAGATCAAACTCCAATTACAATAGCATTTTCAAATCATGACAGAAGGATAGTCGATCTTTTGACTTGTCGCAGTTAGGATCACAATTTTGATTGATTTGTCATGCTTTCATTTTCAAACACATTCTAGTTGTTCGAGCCTCTAATATGAGACATCAAATGTTGGATTTTAACGAGCTCGATGATAAGAATTTTAGCATATGACTTAATGTTCAATACTTATTAACAACATCTAACATTTGTAGATTTTGTTAAATTTGTCGTGGTTAACAAGGTATCAAACATTAAGTCATATGCCAAAATGTTCCTTTATTCGAATCCATCAAAGTTCAATTTTCGGTTTGTCGAATCAAAAGCTGGAAGGACAAGAATTTATTTGAAATTGAAAGCTTAACACATAGGTCAAAGTCGGAGTTGATTCTAGTTGCAAAAAACAAAAGGCTGGGGAAAAGTGAAAGTGTCCAACGTTCACCGTCACCTATGCTTGATTATATTTCACACTCTGGAGGTGTTATATCATATACAATAAAATTAATATCAATGATTATCTTTGCTGATTGTATTCTACAGGGACGTTCTGATCTACATGGTGGGACAGGAACAAAAGCAGGTCGTGAGAGAGCGAAGAGGAAAATTGAATGACAGGTAGGATTTTCATTAGCAGTTCTGTTCATATATTCCATTAAACATCACTCATTTTCTGCAAGATCACCAAAATACTTGCAATTTCTTTACAGCCTAGTTCGATATACATGTAGATTTTGAAACAGTTTATGCCAAAATGAATGGATTTTTGGTTTGATAAAGATTCTTAGAACTCTCTGCCATTTTGGAACCTGAAAGAGCTGTGAGAAGTGAAAACTGGGCATGCTTAGTGATGCCATCAGACTCCTAAAGCAGCTCAAAACTGAATCTCAGAGCTACATGGAGATGAACAGAAGGCTTATCGAAGAGATCAAAACCTTAAAGGTCAGACTTGTGACTTGTGGAGCAATATCTATATTCTGCATAATTCTTATTCTAATAGCTTTTGCATAATTCTATGGCATTGTATTAGAGCTTTTGCATGGATAGCATGTGCTAGATTTTTCAGTGAATTGCATAAGATTTTACAAACTGACATCTGGTTAGTCTGCCATAATAATAAATTCGGAGGCTTTTGTTTCTTAGAAAAGTTTCCCCTAAGGAAAAAGTAATCCCCTCAAATAATTTTAGTTACAAATAAGATCTTAATGTTATAATTATTGATATACATGCCCCTCCCTGCTATTACCACTCCATCTATTTATTTTATGCAATATTTTCATCTATTTATTTTGATTTTTAAACATTAACAATTAGAATTAACTATATATAATTTTTTATTCATTTATTTGTCCATATTTTCTCCCATTTTCGACACATCTTGAAAGTAGTAAATGAAAAATAACACCATAAATTCCATATTTATTTATTTATTCATTGAGTTGTATAAATTCCATCTTAAATAATCTAAATTCATATTATTCTTGAAAACTTAAAATTTTAATAATTTAAAATAATACGATTGAGTTTTGGATGAAAGATTATTGTCTAATTTAATCCATATAAAATAAAAAGAATTCAATAGTGTTGACAATAAATAATTTAAGATAAAAAATGTATAAAACTACTAAAATTATGGAAGATGTTCAAAATATTTATTTTATAATAATAATAATAATACTCATTCCGTCCCCAAAATATGTTTCAAGGAATTTTAGTACGGATTTTAATAAAAGTTGTTGACCATAGGTGGTGGAATTTGTATATAAGTGGTATTGTTGAGGATAATAAGTAGGGATAATGGTGGATCATAGGTGATAAAATATGTAAATAAAAGGTATTGTTGAATGTAATAATAAATGAGTATTTTGTTGGATAGTTTCCATAAATTAGTAAAATAAACAAATTTGGGAGACATGTCAAAAATGAAAACTATGAACAAATTTTAGAAACAGAGGAAGTAATAAAAAGTAATTTTTAAATTTTTGTAAATCAAAATAGAGAGCAATTGGAGAAAATATGAATACAAATTGATTGACGAAAGTATAGTTATTTCTTAAAATTAAATTAAAAGAAGATATCTTTGACCTTCTCTTGTTTTTCTTTTTTTTGGTGGGGTGAGGGGGTTGGGGTTCATCGAAGGGTGTTCGAATCATTTCTATTCTTTTTTTTTCAATTAAATACATAAATTTAAAGTTCGTGTCACGGTGAACTCAAATCCGATATATTTGACTTCGAATATTAACCATTCTATCATTAGACCAATACACGCATAATAATCATCGCTATTCTTCATTCTAACGCAGGTGGAGAAGAATGAGCTTCGCGAGGAGAAACTAAAGCTGAAGGCAGATAAAGACAGGATAGAGCAGCAGTTGGAAACCATGAATATAACTATGTATGAGGCTGAGCTGAAGAAGGTTCCGATGCTTTCCAGCTACGGATTCCTTCCCATGTGGCACTATTTACCGCCATCTGTCCGTGAAACTGCTATAGATCACGAGCTCAGGCCTCCTGCTGCTTGATATATTGAAACAACAAATTCACATCTATTCAGATTCAGGTGTGTTAGAACTGTCCCCAACTTACATATTAAGGGACCGTTCATTTTTTAAGATTAACCTAAATAGATAAAAATAATATAGATTAATCCATTGTTTACTTTGATGGATTAGAATCTTGGGATATCCCAAAGTCCTCACTAATATTTATCATTTGAGCTAATTTAGTTTGATTCACGTCCCATTAAAAAGATAAGATTGAAGAAATCTTAATAATCAAGAAAAAAATACTTAATAATGAAAAATAAACGCTCCATAAAAAAATGATTTTTACCAAGTCAGACGTTGGATAAATAGGACTTCAACATGTCCCTTACCAAACAAATTCACATCTACGTACTTCTCTGAGTACTTTATCCAACTGATATATTGAAAGAATATAGATTCGAATGTGGTTCGTGCTCAGCCTTCACTGACTCCATATTACAGCACAACAGTATATATACTCGAGATATGAATGCTTCACAAAAGTGATGGCAAGATGAGTTCATTCTTCCTTTATGACTTTGCTAAGATGTTTCCTTGAATAAAATTACCATAACAGATTTTTGAACTACATTTCTTTCAAAACTACAATTGCATTTTTCACTCAGACCTTCTCAGAATCTGTATATCTTTCTTGTTTCTGTAGTTTTCTTTCTTTTCTACTTCGATCCAGCTCACATCTAAGCTTCTTCTTCCAAGTTGCTTTCATCTGTGGAGAGGATTGGTGCCTTGGAATCTTCAGGTTGCTTCATTTGTGATTCATCATGTTGTTTACCCCATAAAAGCAAGTAGAGTCCAACAACTACAATACCACCACCAATTATGCTGCAAAAACAGGGCACACAATTAGTACTATAACTTTGATTTTCATCTAGACGTCGTCCAGACATATATGTGATTGAGTATTTTTATCTTCATCACAAGGATATGATATGATCATATCAAACAAGTTATCTTAAATTATAGAAACAATTCTAGGCTTTAGGATATCCCAAATTTCTAATTAGTCTTAGTAAACAATAGATTAGCCTATTCTATTTTTACCTATCTAAGCTAATCCTTAATAGTAAACGCCCCAATTAAAATAGCCTACCTTCCAAGATATAGCTTTTCCCCAAGAACAAAATACGATAGAGCCGCGACTAAAAGTGTCGAAAGAGGGTTAAAGAGTGTCACGAATACCGGTCCCTTGGCTTCCATGCACCACAGCTGCACATAGGTCACTATGCCCGAAATCACTACACCCTGTTCCATTATGCTAAAAATGTTACTTCATAATTACTTTTAATAATCGGATTTAGAGGGTGTTTGGCTAAGCTTATTTGAAAGAACTCATAAGATGTTTCAAGAGCTTATAAGATATAATGTTTGAAGAGCTTATAAGTTGTCAAAATATTTGGATAATTGAGCTTATAAGCTAAAGAAAAAAACCGTGAGTTAAAGAGATAAAATCATAATTAGAGAGAGAAAATTGACGAGAGATGAAGTTTCGATAGTGTATATATGGAAATAACAAACCATTGTAAGGTTATTTTGATAAATTCATTGTTACTTATAAACTTATGAAAAAATAAGTTGAGGTTGAACTTATATTTAGGAGAGCTTATAAGTTGTTGTAACTTATTTTCACATCTTATAAGCTGTTTTAGGAGGTTATTTTACCAAACACTTTGCATGAGCTTATATGATATTTTAAGAGCTTATAAGATTAGTCAAAGACCCTCTTAATCACGAGTAATTGCCAAACAATCGAGCCTTACACCATATAAGGTAGACCAGAGATCAATGTTAAAGCCAATAGTCCATGCAGATTGTTTATGTTCAATAATGACCGTGTATAAAGCAGATTGTGCTGCTCAACAAGATTCATCCATGTAGTTAGAGAAAGCTGTGCTGGATATCGTTTCAAAGTATATGCCTACAACCCCAAAAAAAAAAAAAAAAAAATCAGTTTCAATTGAGGGAGAGAGAAAGAGTGTGTGTTTTATCTGTTTAGATGAAAATATTCAACCAAAACCTGCATGATGTACCAAATGGACCATGTTATGCAGCTTGCAACTGTAAGAAGTGAACCCTTCAACCAATTCTCTTGCACAACTGCTGTGCTCCCATACATATGAATGAGTGCATGCCCTATTTTCCTCAGTACAGGTCCCTTATACAATGTCATCGTCATCACACCCGCCAACGACACCCCTGTTCCTAGGATTTTGGCGATCCCACGGGTCTCTGAATGTTTGCAACCTCCAATCTGTCCAAATTTGGGTTGATTAATTAATCCTCATTCACTCCATAATGGAAAATTCCAAAACGCCTCACCAAAATTATTTTGGTTATCTTTGCCTCAACCTTTTGCATTTTGTTGTACATAAGGGCAATTTCAGTATTATAATACAATTTAATCATAATTCTTCAATTTATCATATACCACAATTAATCAATCCAAAACAATAATCCAAATATTCTCATTATTCTTTATCCTAACAATCTTATCTATCTCATCCATCAAACAAAATGCCCGCTATGTTTAAATGCTTTTACCTGAGTATAACTGCTAGTATAAATGTCAAGGAAGCTATCGTGTTGACCATGCATGCCAATAGTGTTGGAGATGTGTACTTCAAGCTTGTGAAATACATGTTTAGAGTTAAACTCACCCTGCAACAAGGGCGATGCAGTTAGTTAGGGTTAATTACGAGTGTATCTCTGTGTAGATTCTTCTGCCTGTTTGAACTTACCCGAGAAGAGAGAGTTCAAAAATCTCAAGGAATATAGCCATTGTGAGCTTTGGCCTATTTTTTCTGCACTGCTGTTTTATGAGTTCATTTGACAGTTCATTTCATTTTTAGCATAAGTATTGATTAATGTACCTCTCCACAAAATAGGCGAAAGGCAGCATAACGAGGCCAGCAACGAAGTGTCTGTACGTGACATAGACGGAAGGGTTCATCCCATGGTTGAAGGAAGCTTCTGTAATAATATACATGAAAGTGTAGGCTATCTGAGCCAAAACCATGAGCATGTGAGGTTTGAACTGTAGGTAACAGACGAATGCAGGGGCGTCCACCACCATGGCTCGTGTTGTTTTACTGTTTCACGAGCTTCACTGTTTTGGCTCATATGCACCGTACATATATAAAAAGAGGGGAAAGAATAACAAGGTTTCGATTCTTGTTGGATGTTGTTGGCATCATGTTCCCTGTAATGGAATGAGAGCCTGGCAGTTTCCCAATATGATGTAAGAATCTTGTTGAGGAATGAAATTAAATATGCTTTTGAAGATTATTCGAGCGAACAATATGTGCGTGACTATCAAAATTTGTTCGTTAGGTATATAAAGTTTATTCTATGGAGTGTGGGATTCTTCCTTTTATTTAGTTATATAGTTTTCATCATTTGTTGCGTCTGTTTGTTGCTCATTGCTCACATGATTCTCGTTCTCTCCCAACCGAAGCATGTCTTTTATGTTTTTCATTTTTGGAAGTTGTGTGAGACTATCTTATGGATCATAAGTTAGAGGATAGTACTTGATAAACACTCATATTTCCATATTTATAAGGTCATTTGTGTGTTTGTTAGTCAATTTGAGCTTATTTCAGAGTATTGTGTAGGATCTGTAAAGGCCGAGGTCGATAGAATCCACGGACAAACTCCCACAATCCCACCGTCGGGCTAGTATAAAAGCATCACCAGAGCAAGCGAGCACCCACAAACAAAGTTACTAGCCAGAACTTGACTATTATCCCGTCGTTTGAATTACGAAGCAAGAACTGACAAAAGATACATAAAAACCTAAGTTCATCTTTTAATGAGGAAAGTAGAAGTCCCTCTCGTGATAAAATCAACCACTCGATATAACGAAGAAAGAACAGGTGAACAGCTTAAAAATACCCATTCGAGGTGCTAAAAGCGCAGAGAGAAGGAGAAAAGATAAGGATGGCCATGAAAGAAAGAAGAGAAATGAGGAGATATTATACTTAACAAATCAAATCTCCCTAGTGTAGAAGAAAATACAGAAAATCGTCGCAATGTGAATAAAGTAAAGATTTGCTCAATCTACAGTAGTAAAGAAAGACGATTCACGAAGACAGATTACTATAGGAGGAAATTCAGACAAACATCACTACGTGGAAAAACATAAAGATTTGCTCAATCCACAACAGTAAAGAAGGATAATTCGCAAAATCTAGAAAATATCATAATAGGCAGAACATAAAACCAAAACAAAAGCCTCTGATCACATATCTAGTTTACAAAAGCTTAAATAAACTAAAAACGAAATACAAGTGTAAGGAGGCACAACTCCATCAACATCTGTCTCAGCATCTAAGATATCTGCCCTTGATTCTGCTT
Source organism: Salvia rosmarinus (assembly GCA_036937905.1). NCBI lineage: Eukaryota > Viridiplantae > Streptophyta > Magnoliopsida > Lamiales > Lamiaceae > Salvia > Salvia rosmarinus. The sequence continues at coordinate 58,109,405 of CM072822.1, read as the reverse complement.
CAGAAACTGATGGATCTAGCTATGTGAATGTGCGAGATTTATATAAAGCAATAAAGAACACCCAGGCTTTTTACGTGGTTCGATCGTTAATGAGATCTACGTCCACGGAGGAATGATTCCTCAATACTTTTACTAGAGCTTTTCGTACAGAGAGTATTGGTTACAAGCCTTTGTATTCAGTAAATTGCTAACCCTTCTAACATCAGTTTTCCTTCTATTTATACAGCTTCGACTTTGCCCCTGAAGGCGCGCCCGACCTCTCCATTGGTCGTGGTGTGACTCTTCCTCTGGCATGCTCTCCATTGGCCGGAGCCGGGACCGTTCGTCTTACGTGCGCCACGTGGAGGGTGGCGCCTGACCTTGGTTCTGGGGCGTCCTCTCCATTGGCCGAGGGCAGCGGTTCTGGAGGCTAGGGCTTCAGGCAATGATTAGGGCTCGACTTGGGCTCGACCGCGTGGGCCTGCTATCAATGTTAGGCCCAGCTCGCTTGGGCCTGTTAGTGGGCCCATTCGGTTGGGCTATATCCCATCATAGCCCCCCCCGAATAGCCGAGGGACAGCGAGGCCGAGGTGGAGTGAAGACAGCGCTTCGCCGAGGTGAGGTGTGGCTTGGCTGAAGTTGTTTCTTGGATGTGAGGGTCTTCTGGTGCCGATCTGAGTTGGGTTGTTTATTGTCCGTCGCTTGGAGAAAGATGTGGCACCGAAGGAAGTCGAAGTCCGACCTGGATAACGCGCCTCTGCGTTGGTTATGCCGAGGTGCGGTCTGAAGTGGTATTACTCCTGTGGTGGCTGCCGGTGTTCGACCTGAGCGACCGCCCTTTTCGGGGATGTCGTGGTGTGTCTCGGGCCGCGCAGACTCTGCGGCCTGGTTAGCCGAGGTCCGATCTGGTTGTAGGCTTTCCGTGAGGGTGGCCGGTGACGGTGGCGCCGATGTCCGGCCTTGACATTTGTGGGAAGGACGGGTGCGACTGGGCGCCGCCATCCGGAGGACGCCGGGGTCCGTATGATGATTGCTAGGTCGATCGGCGGCCCGTCCTATCTGGCGTCGTCGAGCGCCAGCGGTAGTTGGGCACTCGAACCGCGTCTTGCGATGTAACGCACATCCAATCACGTGTAGCACGTGTTGAATTTAAACAGCAATTTGCAGCGCCTAGTCTTATAAATAGGCGCAAAGAGGCAATCGCTCACTTTCTTCTTCTTGACACTTAAAATTAGAGAGAATTTACGAGAGATTTTCGAGCGATTTTATTTGAAGTAGCCGTATACTACTTTGAAAAGTAAGTATGTTTTCTTCATCTTCTTCTCGCTCACGAAAGTTCTCTTTCAGCGTCGGGTTCTCGGGCGTGAGTTGCGGTGTAAGAGACTATATGTGCTACAACGGTTTGGGTAGGTCAGCAGGGTGAGTCTAGTATTCGCCGGTATCCTCTGTATGGGATGGCACGAAGGTGGGCGGCGGTCGGTTGGACGTTGGAGGAACTTTTGAGGTTGTGAGGGAGTCTGGGATTCGGGGGCGTGGTGGTGTCGCCACATCCGGACGATAGGGCGATGGCCCTCCGGAGGTTTGTTCTGTCTATGTAGGCGGTTTGAGGCGAGTCTTAGGTACCCTCATCCCCATTTATCTTAGCCTTCAAGAGTATTTCCGGATCCCCATTTGTCAATTGACCCCAATTCCGTTAGGTCGTTGGTGGGGCGGGCTCTCTTGTTATGGCATTGCCGGGAGCTGTCCTTCGAGGTATTGATGCGCTTTTTAGCGTGAAGACCATAGGAGGGTGTACTATCATCACCCGGCTGAAATTTAAGGTAACCGTCCCTCCAAGGTGTCCCATTGGCGGAATAGGTATTTCTTCTCTGTGGTGAGGCGCGCCGAGGTATGAGTGGGGTATCGGCACGTTAGTGGACCGAAAATCAAGCCCTTGGGCCGTATGGAGGAGTTGTTGAGCAGCCTTGGTGAGATCTCATCCATAAATTACACCGAGGACGATCCGAAGAGGCCGGCCGAGTGTTTCGGTCGGAGCGTCGGGACCGGTCCGCGGGCGGGGTGAGGGCATCCCTTTTCTTAGTCCTTATCCGTCTTATTTTACTTGTGCTAATGTATCTTTCTCTTTTGTGACGATGAAGTTGAGGATGAGGTGGGCTCATCACCGGGAGGCGGGGCCGTGAAAGCGAGGCGGGCCGGACCTAGTAGGGGCCGAAGAAGGTGGACAGACATGGGCGGTGATGAGTGGGCTGAGCCGGGTCCAGCCGGCCTCAAGTCGCGACCTCGTGGCCGCCTTGAGTCTGGTCTGCGCCTCAAGCTTGGTCACATCCTCCAGGTACGTGGTCGCTTCATTTTTAGATTTGTTTGCTTGCAATCGGTGGTGACTTGTGCATCTCCTTTTCGGGTGGGGCTCGATGATGGGGCCTCTGCTGTGCCGCTTTGGGGAGGCTGCAGTCGCCGCCCGGGCTTGCCGCGAGAGCTCGGCCCGCAAGAGGCGCTGAACGGAGCTGCCGCTGCTGGCAGAGCCGAGACCGCCGCGCGCGCGAGGGCGAGGCCGCCGCCAGGCTTCGAGGCCGGGAGGGCCTGCTGGCTGCCGCCATGCGAAGAAGCACTGGCACCGGAGGCCGCCTGGGAGGTCGAGGAGGCGAAGGAGGAGCTGGCCGGGCGAAGAAGGAACTCGCCGACGAGAGGTCTGGTGGCCGACCGGGACCGTTGTTGAGGGCCTTGCCGGCCCGGCTCATCGAGTCGGAGAGCTCTCGACCTTCATTGCCAATCTCGCCGCCGTCTTTGGCGAAGGTGGTGTCGGATCACACAGGGGAAGCGGCCGCCATGCCGATTTTGATAAGGTCGAGCATGGGTGGACGAGGTGGACCCAGAGAGTTGGACAAAGCTACGCCGGGTGATCTCTGGTGACTCGCTTCCGATCTTTGGAGGCTCGGCATCGCTCTACCCTCCCGATGCTGAGGTCGTCGCCCGGTGTAAGGAGGACGAGGATCATGACCTGTGAGCTCCTTCTTGAGGTCCCGGCCGAAGGCTGGCGAGGAGGAGGCGGAGGCGGGAGGCGGGGTCGGAGCTCCGGCGGAGGTGGGCAGCCGCAGAGCATCGGGAGGTCGTCGAGACCGCCATAGCCCGAGGTCGGTGGACTGATGTAATAGCGTGAACTTCGCGGGGTCGATAGGACCACGAGTCTTTGTAATAATTTTTCCCTTTGTTGAGTAATAAACGATATTTTGAAGATTTGTGTTGTCTTGTTTATTTTCGTATTCCGCTTTGAATGGATCGGACTTGACCATGAATTGTTGACAAAGTTAAAAAGGTCCGAGGTGCCTTGGTGAGAAGCGACGAAGAGGTACTTTCTGGAGGAGCGGTGTCTTGGAGCCGACCCAGTTTGGCCACTATGGAAGTCGGCTCGGCCGTCTGCTGATCTGAAGAAGTTGGGCGAGGCTGATCGGAAGTGGCCCGCCGACCGAGAACAGTGGCCGAGGTTAAAGGTCGCGCAGGCGAGTCCGAGGCGGACATATCTGCCGACGCTATCCAAGGACGTTTGATGCGGTCGAGGAACAACTTGAATTGATGCGAGAGGCTCGCTCGGTTGTCGGAGGAGCATGCAGTACGAGAGGCAATCCGTCGGTGGTGGGACTACCATATCCGAAGCTGACGACCGAGTCCAGAGCTTGCTGGCGGAGGGCATGGTGCTAAGGGATGAGGAGGGGCCCAACAGCAAGAAGTTCAAAGCCTGCGTCAACTCCGTGGTGAAGTTTATGGAGATGTATGATATCGTCCGCCAGCGTCGCATGCCCGGGCGGCGGCGAGGCCTGACCGGGCTCCGCCGACCCGATCATAGAAGAACCCGCGAGGCGGGCGGCTACTCCGATCATGCCGGTGTTGAGGTTGATGGGTCGGCGGGCGGATTATCGAGGCGATCCTCACGGGAGGCGGCGACCGAGGACCTCGGTCGGCGGGGAAGAAGCGGCGGGTAGGGTCGGTAGTACTCCGGGCAGGTGTCCGGTCGGTGTGACCTCGGTGCATCCCCACCGCCCGGAATGCCCGTCTTGGCGCTGCGCCACTTGTGTCCTGTGAGGTGGGTGAAGGTGACCTGATCGATCTTCCGTCAAGGCTGCCTCAGAGCCCGCCGAGCGCCGGGAGCAGTGCAGGTGATTCCGCCTCATCGGTAGGGTCGAAGGCACTGAGTTCGTTCGAGCATACATCGTCGGCTGGAGATTTTGTAAGAATTGGTGCAGCTTGAGGTCTGGCGGCGGAGCCGGGAGCCCGAATGAGGCTATGTATAGTATAGGACCTTGTATGTAGATATAAATGTATTTAGACTCGTTTGAAGTGTATATTTTCCCCGAGAGGTACAAACATAACTTAGGACTTCGTTTTGGTCGTAAATGTATTTATCTTGTATACATAGGTGTGTATTTTCCCAAATAAAGGGGTATAAACGAGCTCAAGCCGGGTTGTCTTGTATATGGCTTGGTACTTTGTTTGTAGTCGTTAATGCATTTAGACTTTGTCCGAGTGTATATCTTCCCAAATAAAGGGGTATGAAATGGCGAGATCGGTGCGGATGTCGCTTGCATGTGAGCGATCCAACTTAATAGGTAATCTGATGCTTTGCGTGTGGGCGTCCAACTTAATGGGTAATCTGTGCGCTGCGTGTGGGCGTCAACTTAATGGGTGTCAGACGCGCTTTGCGTGTGGGCGATCAACTTAATGGGTAATCAGTGCGCTTACCCTACTTGGTGGGATTTTCATCTTCGTAGGGCGTCCTTGTGAAGGTTTAGATGTGGTATATCCGAATGGATGTTCACATAGATGTAAGGATAACGAAGTGAAATACTTATTAGAAAAACAAACGTTTTATTAAACAAGTAAACAACATCGCACATCGGTCGAAAACAATAGGAGGGCTAACATGTCGCGATCTAAAATCAAAGCTATGTAAAATACCTCCTTAGATGAGTTATGTGCGAGGTTAGGGAATAAGTGCCCGGATAGGTGGGCGACTTGTAGGCCCTTTGCCGAGGTCCCGTGAGCGCGGTGGGTCCTTCCCATGTCGGATCAAGCTTGTTAAGGCGCTCGGCTCGGCTTGCTTCATTATTCCGTGGGGCGAGGTCGCCTACTCGGGTGTGGAGGCCTTTACTCTCTTGTTGTAGTGGCGTGCGACTGACTCTTGTGCCAGCCGTTTATGAAGGCGAGCTCGCCTCCTCGAGGGCGTCGAGGTTGGCCCGCAGGTCTTCCTCGTTCCGGCACAGGTCGAGTGGAAGTGCGAGGGCTTGGCGCCGATCTCGGCCAGGTATGGCGGCCTCGTACCGTGAACCGGGCTAAAGGGGTTTCCGTCGCCGTCCGAGGTGTGGTCTGTAAGACCCGGAGGACTTGAGGAGATTTTCAGCCCGATCGCCTTTAGCTCGATCCGGCCTCTTCTTTAATCCTTGTATGATCGTGCGGTTCGTCACCTCGGTCTGGCCATTTGCTTGCGGGTGTGCGACCGAGGTGAAGCGTTGATCGATCTGAAGCTCTTCGCACCACTCCTTGAAGTTTTTGTCGACGAATTGGGTGCCGTTGTCCGAGACCAGGATGTGCGGTATGCCGAAGCGGCAGACTATATTTTTCCACACAAAGGTTTGAATCATACGCTCGTGAGGCTCGAAAGTGGCTCGGCCTCGACCCATTTTGTGAAGTAGTCTATGGCTACGACTAAATATCGAAGCTGACCTGGTGCTCGGTCGAATGGGCCAACGATGTCGATCCCCCACTGCATGAAAGGCCACGGACTCTGCAGGCTGCTCAAATCGATGCGAGGCGCTTTTGGTACGTGGGTGGATCGGCACTGGGCACTTCTTGACAAGCTCGGCGAATCTTGCGGTGGGCCAAGAGTATCCCGACCTCGGCGTCTTCTTTGAAAGTGCTCGCGACCGATGTGGCTTCCACAAGACCCCGGTGAATTCGTTGAGCACATAGTCCGCTTCTTCAGCAGAGGCATCTCGGGAGGGTTGAAGGTAAGACTTCGGTAGAGTCGCCCTCATGCATGAGATATTACGGATTTTGCCATCATCTTTTGGCTTGAGCCGATCCGAAGGTAGTCGCCGTGTTCGGTGTAGGCCTTGGGGAGACATCCATTCGGCTCTATCTCGGTGATGATGCCGACGTGGGACTCCGCTATGCTTCCGAGCGGATCTCCTCCACCGGTGGACTTGTTGACGACGCAGCTAGCTTCTTGAGGACGTCGGCCAGTATTTTCCCTCGGGGATTCGGTGGATCTTGAAGTACACGAACGAGGTCAACATCTCCTTTGCCTTCTCGGTATTGTTTCATTCGGTCCTCCTTGGCCTCGTGTTTGCCTAACACAGTTCCGGACGACACAGGAATCGCGAAGATTTGGATCTCATCCACCTCGGCTCCTTAGCGGTAGTCCGGAGATTAGGGCCTCATATTCCACCTCGTTGTTGGTGGTCGGGAAGGTAAACCGGAGTGCGTAGGTGACTTCCTGCTTATCTGGGCCGAGGAGAAGAATGCCCGCTCCTCTGCCCGTTTGCACGAGGCTCCGTCCACGTACATCTGCCAGCAACCATCTGGTGGGTGAGGGTCCGGTTCCTCCGTGCAGGGGGCTGGGATGACCGAGGTGGAGGCGTTGGAGGAGCTAATCTTAGCGGTCGACCGAGCTCAGTAAACTTGGCTACCAGAAATCGGCGAGCTTGCCCTTTTATGGCGGTGCGGGGAGTCGAGATATCGTGCTCGCCAAGCTCGAGGCCCACTGCTATTCGTCCGGATGATTCGAGTTTTGACAAGACTTGCCTCGGGGTAGGTCGGTCGATGCACTGGATGGAGTGAGCTCAGTAGGGTCGGAGCCGTCAACTTAGCATTCACCGGTGCAGGTGCTACCTTTTCAGGCCGGCGTACCTTGTCTCGGTCCTTTGAGTGCTCGGTGATGAAGTAGATAGGAAGCTGCCGTCCGACCTCGTCCGCACCAAGATCAGATCGATTGCCTCGTCCGAGGCGGCCAAGTACAAGGAGAGGAGTTCGCCTCTTTTTGGGGCGATCAAGGTGGGCAGGTCGGCGAGGTACTCCTTCAGCTGTGTGAAGGCGAGGTGGTGCTCTTCCCGCCACGCGAAGTCCGGGGCCCTCCTCAAGATTTTAAAGAAGGGGAGCTGCTTCTCGGCGGCAGGAAGGAACCTCTTGAGGCGGCCGGGCACCCGTGGTTTGTGGACCTCGCGAATGGTTTTTGGCACTTGCATGTCGAGCACCGTCTTTACCTTGGTGGGGTTCGCCTTCAAGCCTTCTTGGGAAACCCAACACCCCAAGAATTTCCCCGTTTTCACCATGAACGTGCATTTTTGGGGGTTAAGTTTGAGGTTGGCCGACCTGAGGAGTTGGAGGATGGTGCCGAGGTCGTCGGCGCAGCTCTCCGTTTTCTGACTTTTGACTACTATGTCGTCGACGTAGACCTCGACGATCTCCCCGATGTGGTCTTTGAATGTTGCATCCACCATCCTCGGTAAGTGGCCCCGCGTTCTTGAGGCGAAGGGCATCTTCGATCGCAAAGACGCCAAGTCGGTGATGAATGCGGTCTTTGGTGCATCCTCCGGCTCATCGATTTGGTGGTACCCTCAGATAGATCCGTGAAGTCAACATCTCGTGGCCCACCAAAGCCTCCACCTTCTTGTCAATATCGGGAGGGGTAGCAATCTTTAGGCGTGCTTGTTGAGGTCGGTATAATCGGCGACATGCGCCACCCTCCGCCGGGCTTCGGACCACGGTCGGATTAGCCATCCAGTCGGATATTTGACCTCGAACAAGATCTTGGCCTTGAGTTGAGTCACCTCGTCCCTAATGACTGGCTGCGCTCGCGCCGCCGAATATCCTTTTCTTCTCGCGGACCGGCTTGGTGGCGGGTCGATGTTGAGCGGTGAGTTATGAGCTCGGGTGACACCCGGTCATATCGGCGGGGACCAAGCAAACACGTCCTATATTCTTTGAAGTCGTATGACGTGTCGCGACGTCCGCCGGGCCCGGGTGCCGACTGGATGACCTCGAGGATCGTCGTCGTATAGTTGGAGGTCCCGGTCGGGTCATCCCGGGTGTCGACCTCAGGGGCTCGGTAATTGCTATGCACGGGCGAGGCCGCATCTTGAGTTGAGAGCCGTAGGCATTCTTTTCTGGCCGTTTGGTCCCTCGGATCTTGAGCACTCCCACCGGTGGGAATCTTGACGGTGGTGGTAGGCCGAGCAGACGGCCTTGGTGGCGTCTGACCAATCTCTCCCGAGGATAATGTTGTGCGAGAGGGGCCCACCGGGAAGAATCGGATGGCCACGGTGACCGACACAGGAGCCCGCCCTACGGTGGCGGAAGGGTAATGACCCTCGGGCGGGCCTTCTTGAGTGAAGCTCCGTGGCGGGAGGCGCGGGAAGCACACAATGCCTCCGACCTCAAGCTTATCCAGACGCCTGGAAGATGATGCCGACGGAGGCTCCAATGTCGATATAGACCGGTGGACGTTTTTGTTGCCCACCGCACTGTATGGTGATGGCGTCACAGTGCGGCATGATCTTGAGCACGGGTCCTCCTCGGAGAACGTTATGTTCTCACCATCCCGAGTCGCTTGTTCTTGGCTCTTGAGGGGCGGCCTCGGCATCGTTCTTGAGGGCGACCTCGTCGTCCCGAGGCGATCCGATGACAACATAGACCTGCTCCATAGCGTTGGGACCTTCGTCCTCGTCGTCTTCGGGTTGGGTCGCCGCTGGGGTCGGCCCGCAGTTGTTGCCGCCTCCATTCCTTCTGCGCTTCCTGTTCTTCGGACCAGCTCGTCCGAGGTATTTTTTGAGGGCCCCACCTTTAACGAGCTCGTCGATCTGTGAGCCCAGGTTTCTGCAGTCCTCGGTATCATGACCATACCCTTGGTGATAGTCGCAATACTCGTCTGTGGACCTCTTCTTGGATCCCCCTTTCATAGGGGCGGGCTTCGGGAAGAGCTCGGCGTGGAGCTCGAATATTTCCGCCCTTGATTTGAGCAGGGGAGGCGCTCTGCCGGCAGGGTTGGGCCGAGGTCCGAGCCTAGACTCCAGCGGCCCTCTCTTGATTCGGTCGAAGGCGCTCCTGCGATCTGCGCCTCGAGTTCGGTCGTCCGGCTTTTTTCTCTCGGACTTCTGCTCGTCCCAGATTTCCCGCTTCTTCCGATCCGACTCGTCTCCCTTGACAAAGTTGTCCACCAGGTTCCAAAGCTTACTCGCCGTCTTTGGTTTCTCCCTGGTGATTTCTTTGTTCAGCGCGCCGGGTCGGATCCCGTTTTTGAACGCGTTGATGATGTAGAGATCGTTGCTGTCGTCAATTTTGAGCGACTCTTTGATGAACCTCGAGACGAAGTTTGACATCGTCTCGTCCCGCCCTTGGCGGATCGTGAGTAGGTCGGAGGAAGGCTGCTGGGGCGGCATCTTACGATAAGCGTCCACTGAACGATCCATGAGGTCACGAAGCGATGTATGCTATTACATGGGCGAGGTGAACCAACGCCGTGCGTTGAGATCGACACCTCGGGGAAGATTTTGCACATGTGAAAATCTTCCATTCCTTGATCGCCATGTTGGTGGTGTGGCGAAAAGGAAGTCGGAGGGTCTCCGAGGCCATCGTGAGCCGCTATATTGGGTGTCCGTGCACGGGGGGCGGGCGTGTCTAGAATCTCCACGGAGAAGGGAGATGATTCTCCGTGCAGTCGAACCCGGAGATCGTTGCCATCTCTTTCTGGAGGGTGGGGATCGATAGCGATGCTATCGTCCCTCAGGGGAGTTCGACCGCCTTTCTTCCTTCTGTTTCGCTCGACTCTCCGGTCGGCATGACGAGGTGGAGGCGGTGCGCGAATGGCGGGGGCGGTGGTGGCGGCTCGCCCGCGGTGGCAGCTCCGCGAATGAGGTCGGCGGCTCGGCCGCGGTGGCGGCTCCGCCGTCGGGCGCGATCTGCGTTCTCGGCTATCACGCGGAAAGTAGCGCCGATTTCGGATAGGGGCGGCCTCGGGAGGCCGTGGTGTTCATCCGGGGCCCTAGAGGACCCGCCCTTTGGTCCTCTGGTTGAGGAAGCTTTGGAATTGGCGAATTGGCGTGGAGGAACTCGCTCACAGCTCGGCCGAGGACCTCGTGGGACGAATGAGCTGTTTGCTGCCCTCGTTGAGGTCGACATCTTCCCTACGTTGGGGGCGGTCACGAGGTGTATGGAAACATTTTCCATGTTGCCTCGGGAGTGGGCGCTTCGTGGCGTCCGCGATCTCCTTTCCATGACGGTGACCACACAGTCGTCCTCGGCCCGGTTGTTGCCGGCGTGGGCGGCGGTTGTGCGTGTTCTTGCCATTTAGTTGTAGAGGGAAACGAAGCTTTCTTGTTCAGCAGATTCCCATAGGCGGGCGCAATGATGGATCTAGCTATGTGAATGTGCGAGATTTATATAAAGCAATAAAGAACACCTGTGCTTTTACGTGGTTCGATCGTTAATGAGATCTACGTCCACGGAGGAATGATTCCTCAATACTTTTACTAGAGCTTTTTAAATGCAGTATTGGTTACAAGCCTTTGTATTGATGAAATTGTTAACCCTTCTAACATCGGTTTTCCTTCTATTTATAGAGCTCGACTTTGCCCACGAAGTAGCGCCCGACCTCTCATTGGTCGTGGTGTGACTCTTCCTCCGCATGCTCTCCATTGGCGGGCCGGACCGTTCGTCTCACATGCGCCACGTGGAGGTGGCGCGACCTGATTACGGGCGTCCTCTCCATTGGCCGAGGCGGCGGTTCGGAGGCTAGGGCTTGTGCAATGATTAGGGCTCGACTTGGGCTCGACCGCGTGGGCACGCTATCAATGTTAGGCCCACTCGCTTGGGCTGTTAGTGGGCCCATTCGGTTGGGCTATATCCCATCGAAACCTATCTTGGATGCTTTCCGAGGCTGTTAACTCGGCGCTCCGAGCCCTCGGGAAAGGCGGATCCTCCGGATGCTCGAAAGCGAAGCCAACTCTCCGGGTTCACATCGAAGTAACAATGAAAGAACATTCCCGATCCATCTCGAACTTCCCCGTTGAAGTATGAGAAGAGGCAAAACTTGGATATCGGCGGGGTAGTAAGGTAGCACCGAATAGGAAGATGACGCAGACACGGCAAGTTTGGAGAATTGAGGGTTCTACTACGAAAGCCCTAGCAGCCCTCTCAGATATGCTCCAGCCACCAAGAAAAATCTCGAGCAGGGGAGCTATCGGTCTGAAACCAGGAAAGGAAGGACTATTGTGGAGAATAGCATCCATCGGGTCATCTGTCAACTCACCAATAGCGTCCAGATACTTCCATGCAGGTCCCAACGTCGCCTCCATGGTATATCCCGCAAAATGATATATCGCAAGACACATCCAAGACATGATAGTCGGCGCGCAATTAGCCTCCGGCATGTCTGACTGAAGGATCTGAAGGAAGCATTGACCGGTGGGAGTTGCCAAGATCTATTGGCGACAGAACTTGATGCCAACTTCTTGACTACAGCGCTGCCCTCTTCCCGGCCTTGTTGGAGAGCATTGCGGAGGTAATACGTAAGGCCATGTCATGGTCTGCCTTGCACTTCTCTAGAGCAGAGGCATGCTCGCGGTCAGACCGAACTAAGGTCTCCGACAGAGTGTGCACATCTGTCAGATAATCGATTCTCTAACTCCGTGACCCGAGTTGTCACCCTACCCTTGTGTGGTGTGGCGTGCAAACATTGAGATAGTGGATAAATCTGAGAGAGAACACGGTTTTCGGCGAACCATATTTTTGAATATTTTTTTATACATATAGGTACACAAAACTCAAAATCATTGGGCAATGTTGACGATTTGAGTGGTTGATTTATTTTTTGAAAAGTTGGTTTAAAGTTGACAGTGGATGTTAAAACTTTTGTTGGAAATAATACAAATGATTACACTTGCTTTCTATTACAATTTGAAACTGAACAAGAAAACAGAAATATAACATTACAAAACAACGTAAATAAAATGAATAAGACAAATATTTTAAGAGGGGTGTTTGGCTAAGCTTATTTTAAAGAGCTTATAAGTTTCGAAGGCTTATAAGATGTTTCAAAAGTTTATAAGACATAATGTTTGAAAAGCTTATAAGTTGTCAAAGTGTTTGGATAATTAAGCTTATAAACTAGAGAAAGAAATATGAGTTATAAGAAAAAATTGACGAGATATAGAAGTTGATAGTGTATATGTAGAAAAAAACGAACCATAGTAAGATTATTTTGGTAAATCCATTGTTACTTATAAGTTTATGAAAAAATAAGTTAGGGTTGAGTTACTTATTTTTTAGGGACCTTATAAACTGTTGGTGCCAAACACTTTGCCTGAGCTTATAAGCTCCTAAGCAACTTATAAACTATTTTGAAGAGTTTATAAGCTTAGCCCAACACCCTCTTAGAGGTAGTCATGTACTTGTGTCTAGTCGATATCAGCACCAAAAGTTGAGTAGCTTGCGGAAGTCTTGAGACTTGAGCCTTTATTCTCCCAGAAAAGCAACTAAGATGATGACATGAGATGGAGAGAAAAAAAGAGAAGCTTGTAGCTTGGTGTGTTCTTTTCTCTCTGCAAATACGGTCTTATATAGCCACTCTTTATGAGGTGAAAGGGCGAAGCATTATGTCTAGCCATAATGCTTTGGCGGTTACAACATATGAAAAGCCGAAGATCTTGACAGTTATAACAGCTGAAAAAAAGAAAAAGAAAATGAAACATAAAAATAGATTGTTGTTAATCTTTAGTTAACAAATTAATCTCTAGAACATCTGCCGTCTGCAAGTACAGATTTTGATCATAATTCAAACAGACATGGTCAAAATACAGCGATCAGATTTACCTTGCACCAACGCGCGTAACGTAGCTGTCTGTTTCATTTGTCACGCAAGGAACCAGCTATATAAATAATTTTAAAGCATAACAAGACATAATTTATGTCTAAGATGTGATACTTAAATATCCTTATTTATTACATCTTTTCATGATTTTCATACTTTTGTTAGATTCATCCAAGTCTGCATATAATCGAACAAAACGCTTCATGTCATTAATAAAATAAGAAGAAGAACAGGTGTCCCACGAGCTTAGTTCAGTTGGTTAAAAGCTAGTAGATTTGAAACAAGATGAAGAACATGTAACTTGTTTTTTGCGTTGATGTATTATTATTTATAGTTAATTGAAAATCAAATTTTTGCAAATTAAATCCAACTTTTTAAAAGTTGTAATAATATCTCAATCTTTCGATTTGATCGAAACTTCAAATTTATTGAAGGATTTTGATGTCCATTTTCGATTAGTCATCTTTTATTGTCAATTTCGTTGTTATGGGCGTTCATAAACTAATTGAGCCGAGAAGTGGCGTCCTGAAAAAAGAGCCGAATAAGCCTTTCCTATTATATATGATACCACCTCTATTCACTAAATACGTTTATTTAATTACATTTTGGTTTGTCTATAAAAACTTACGCTTTCATTTTAGAAACATCAACTCATAATTTTTATCCTAAATATACCCATTTATTTAAAAAAATTGCCATATGGCCCATTTTTTCATCACACAATCCATTAATATTTTTTATTATCTCTATGGCCCACATTTTAATCTCATTATCCATTAATATATTGAATTATTATTTTCACTCGTTTTATACTCATTATAATTATTAAAATTCGTACCATCAAAAATAAAGAATGAATATAATAGACGGAAAAAATATATGATATTTTTGTTACACTTTCATGTTACATCCCCCTATTACATACCAATCCATGCCATGTTCTGTAGAATTAAGCAAGTTAAATGAATTCAATTTTTTAATCACGATTTTGTGATTTGTTTAAATTCTTAACACTGTTATATGATTACATGAAGATTTGAGTGTGTATATAGTCGTTTAATAGTGTTAATAATAATGTTAATAATTAATATGTATAGTGTTAATAATAATGTTAATAATTAATCTGTTACACTATTAGACTATTACGATAAGTGTGGCTATATATTTTTTATAAAGACGAATACTTTTTCTTATTTTAATATAGCAAATAGGCTATATATGAACTTGCCTCTAAAACAAGCCATGTTTTGCTTGCTTAATTTCGCATAAAATAAAACTTCAATAAATTACTCAAAATCAACCAATCAAAAATAGATTTGTTCTTTTCTCTATTTTGCGATACCTAAGTAGTCGATGAGTAAAGATTCGGACGCTGATAAATTAAATGCAGTGATTTTTTACAAAAATTTCAAAGAAACTTCTACAGTTGTGCTTGGTACGATGTACCTCTTTAATCCTTAAACCTGCCGAAACAAGCGACGATTTTAATGATCTCTGCTGTGTCACAATCACCTTTTCGACCATGTTCACGTGTAGCCAAAATCCTTAGCAGATTCTATAAACATTCGAAAAATGACAGTTCACTCTTAGAACTCATGAATTTTATTAATTCTAATCCAAGATATATTGAAAGACCAACTCTTATATATATAGAGATAATAAGGTTCAAATAAGAAGCATTTTTAATGTGAGAATTAAGAACCATGAAATTCAATGTAAACAAAATGAATTCGTTATGATAGTTAATGCATTCGTTGGGAAAATTACTGAATCAAAAAATTCAGAATTTTCACTCAAGGTTCGAATCCCATGAGGGGCGAAAATTCTATTTTTTTGGATTCACTAATTTTTTCGACGGATCATCAACTTTCATTTCAAATTCATCATTTTTTGGCTTTCATGTTATCACAATAAAAATGCTCCAACGTAATGTTTCACCTGATGACAGAATATGGAGGCAATCTAGGGGACAACCAATATTCAATACACAAAGCAAAATTCACAGTTGACGCCGGCCAAGACGAATAAAACCAATAAATATAATAATAAAAACAACTGTGCCCGAAGATGAGAAGAGACGAAATACATTATATTCAGTTTCCTTCCATCTCTTTCCTATCTCAACCCTATTAGCAAAAATCATACAAAGTTCCCACTCGAGAATATCTTGCTCTAGTAATTTCCATCCTAAGTTTCCTCTGATCAAGATATGGACCTAGAAAACATGGCGATTCCGATGCATCAAAGCAAGAACATGAGAATCAAGCGGAGAAACCAAACGACGACAACGCGGGAGTCGGGAGATCGTACAGAGTGCACCTTCTGCAAGCGCGGCTTCACCAACGCGCAAGCCCTCGGCGGCCACATGAACATCCACCGGAAAGACAAGGCCAAGGCCAAGGCCAAGCAAACGAATCTAGAGGAACCCTCAAATAAGTCCAAAGAGAATCACACGAATTTGAGGTTATTTATGTCATCGTCTGACCATCAGCGGCAAATAGGCCATCAAAGGGCTGTTGGGGCGCATATGAACTATCAAGTGTACTTGCCCTCATCAAACCCTAGTTTCCAAGCTGAAAATTCTTTGCCTCTTCGGAGGCCCGATTTTTCCGACGTGAATTTGCGGCTGGGGATGGGAACATCGCCACCTGCTGATGGAGATGGAGTAGATAGTAATGTAAAGGAGAGTGAAGTGGATTTGGAGCTCCGCCTCGGCCATGACCCGTGACCGATCATCAAGTTTTCGACGATGATCCTAATGATTCGTGGTGTATAGAAGTGAGTTTTATTATATCAACGATATCTTGATTGGTTGTGTTTATGTTTGGGGAAATTGCATATTCGTGTTGGTTTATACTAGTCCTAGAGAAATTAAGTTAAATAAAAGTGGGAGAAGCATAATTGCTATATTAATCTCCTCATGTTCATTTGACAATTTTAAAGTATGCATTTTTTCACGAGTTATGCTGTCAAATTTCTTACTTTGTTAATTTCATTTCTCCTTTTATGTCCTGATTATTATCATTTTCCCCTCATAAAATGTTGGGAGGGTGTATTTGTGATAGAAGATATCTGTATTTAATTGGAACCGATAATTACTGGAAATGGCAGGAATCACTTTGGGAACTATAGCCCTGTTTTTAGCTCCTTGTAGCTGGTGTAACAATTACTATAATATCATAATTAAATATTAAGTTTGGGGAGGGGATAATTAAGTTTGAATCGGAGTCCTCTCTTTTTCTTTTTTGCTTTTAAGAGGTCCATCGTCTGGATTTTGCAGAATATAAATACTTTATTTTTTCAGATGTCCTTTAAACAAATTCATGACTTTTTCAACGTTGAAGAATGTAACAACTATCGGATTGAGAAATGGGGTTTGATTACACGTTTGAGATCATGGATCTCATATGATTTTGTAATATTATTTTTATTTAATTTTACCAATATACATATATTCTTCGCGATCGATTAACCCTTACTTATCATTATCAACGAGATGAGCTGGCTGCTGGTGAGGCATGGTTGGTTCGTAGGTGAAATAAGGGAGAAGAACGGCGAAGAGTGTATGAAGCCGAGAGATGGGGAGAAGAAAGGGGAATGAGGAGGATTTTTTTTCGATTTACAGATTTTTTTTTCGAAAAGGTAATTCATCTTTCTATCATGAGATTCTTGATTTCGGGCCATAATCATTTCTCCAAAGTTCAGAATTTCTGAAAAATAGACGTAAATTGAGAACATTTAAAGAAATTCTAAAATTAGGAACGTATAATATACATGTCCCAAAAAATAATTACTTAAAAACAAATATATAAAATTGAATGTGTCGTAAACTACATGTATATGGTAGAGGTCTCAAGTTAATTGGGTTTGAGCAGAAGCTGATAAGAGAACGACGACAGAGGAAGCTGATAAGGAGAATCGAAAATAATGGGAGAGGAAGGAGACTAGTGGCGTAGCCATGATTTTCTAAGAGGGGGTTTTATTGTATAATTACTCATTCCATTCACTGCAGTTCGCATGGGTTGACGGTAATAATTACGGGGATTTGTTGATACTTGAAGAATAATAAAAGAAATAAGTTAAGGTGAGCTTGAGTCTACCCTTGCTTCCATGTGGCTTCTCTACTGAAGGAGACTGGAGAGGAGAAGTTAGAGGAGAAAGAGAACGAAATAAATGTTGGGAGTAAAAGAGGGCAGGTCCGACGTGGAGGCGGAGGCTCGGATTCCAAAAAACAAGCAACTCCGGTTAACGGACAGTGAACTTCTAAAGGTGGAGGCTGCCTCGCAGCCCTGAAGATCATTATGAGTTTCTTAGCCCCGATGATCATTATGAGGCATTCCATGAATTTTGGCTGGCCTTTATGAGTAAAACTAGGCTTGTGACTGAAAAGGCCTTTCTTCGTGGCAATGCGCAAGGACTGTAGGGAAGGCTACTACTCTAGATTTGATACTACACCCTCATGCATTGCATACGTCCATTATGATACTAACACGTGATACTGTATAGATCTTCTATCAATGAGGATCAAGCTTAATTAAAATCCTTATCAATAATGAACTTATATAATGGAAGTGTAACATCAAATCTACCTGACACTCCCGAGGAGTGATACTTGGAGGTACATGTTACATCATACTCCCGGGGCCATATTGATTGTATTTTTGATGGGGATATGGGTCATTGGCGCTTTCATCGGAGCTGTTCAGGAAACTCTCGAAATTGATAACTGGTCACTAATTTTCTAGCAATAAAATACCATAACTAAACGATATCTATTGTAATATCGTATTCATAGGGACTGAAAACGCATAAAAGACAACAAAAAAATAAACACAGATGCTTCACAATTATCCAAGCTAAGCAAAAGTTTAGGAAGATTTGATAATATATGAGAAAATAAATAATAAAAGCAAAGTAAAACAGATCTGAAAAATATCAAAGTACAAGACTGATCCTAGGGAATGTAGTAATATAATAGAAAATCACATAATTAATCTATAACCATATTAACCACAATTAATTCAATTCAGATGAAAAATCACATAAATAACATAGCCTCCTAGATCGAGTAGTCTATAGTAGTAGATTAATATATGTTTTATCTTCACTACGTTCTCAAGAATACATATAAACTTCCAAAGGCACCTAAGATTTATTCTCCTATAATTAATATATTTATTATATACAACTTGGATATTTATATTATAACTCAAGTATATATTTTTATTCTCCTACAACTCTTGTAGTTTAGTGAAGTCGTTTTCTTTTATTATGAAATCGATCTTACGAGTTCGGTAGCAATTCTTTGTCTGCATGTATGAAAATGTATATAACAAAATACTTTATCTTATTATAACTGGAGATATATACTGTGTCTTGAGAATAAAAAAGAATCATCATTTCGCTAAAGCTTTACATCAATATAACAAGAATATTAAAAAATTGCATGCGGAGATCATTTGGTGATGAATTAGGCATGAAACTGATTAGTAATTATCCGAATCTAAGCTTACATGTCATCTAATGGCATTGTCCATTGTCCATTGTGTCACTGTGACAAGCACACGCAAGTTTTTATATAGTAATTAAATTAAACTCACTGTGGCAACCGATTTTGCGATATGAAATATTTATTATTCTCGCATCTTAATTATATTATCTCTATCAACTCATATATATATATATATATATATATATTGATAGGATCTGCCCAACTACTTGGCCCAAAGATCGCGCCCAATATAAATGGACCCGATATTAAGCTCGGCCTATGTGAGTTCGGCCCAAGAAGACTCTAAATCAACTACAACTCAAATCACAAGTGGAGCGCGGAAGATTCGGATGCATATCTAAAAGAATCATTATGAGAGAAGACTTTGTATTAGAGTCGAACTCAATATAATGGTGTATAAATAGAGGCTAGATTAGACGAAAGAAGATCATCTACACTCTTTGTAATCGCTTCTTACACACTCAATATACATATACTCTTTTGCTCTGTGGACGTAGATCTATTTTAATAGATCGAACCACGGTACTTCCTTGTGTTCCTTGCGCATTTATTACCCCAACGAAATTAAGATCGATCACTGGCGTCGTCTGTGGGAAACGAAATTTTGTGTTTTCGATCGACTTTTTCTCAGGTAACAATCAGAACGATGAGGAACACACGAAGCGCTACATCCAGGGCTGTTATCGGCGGCAACAACGGTGGCAGGACGCGCCAAAGGCGGCCCGGAAAAAGCCCGATCAGAGATACGACCCCCGAAGGGCACGTTCAGAGTTTGGATGAGCGAGGCAACCCTATCCTACGTGAAGAAGAAGATCACCGCAGCGAAGGAGGTCACAACAGTCATAGAGAGGAACCCCAAGCACCGCAGTTGAATCTCGACGAGGCGGTTAAAGGGTTCCTCGAGAAGAATAAGGAGAGCTTCCTCCAAGTACCTCGGAGAACAAGGTCGGCATCATCATGAAGAAAATGACATCGAAGCCACATCAAGGCACGAGGCGGCACAACAAGGTGAATCCCCCAGCCTCCGGATGATAGGCGCTCGTGCTGCGGATAATACCTCTACACGAGTTGGTTTCCAAACCGACCGTGCGAGGATGGCGGCGTGGGGGCGACGTCGTGATCACCGCGAGGTCGATCCCCACAATTATAACGAGTCTGGCCAACGACCTCAGCATCGTTCTCCGGGATACGGGTTCGATGGGTACGGGAGGATCATTACCCCTTTCTCCAACGAGATACTCGACACTCCTCTCCCAAACAAGTACCGGGTGCCAAGTATCGCCTCCTATGAAGGACTGCGGGATCCACAAAACTTCATTTCTCAATTCCAATACAACATGATCAATCAGCGTCTCAACACCATCCATATGTGCAAGCTGTTCCCGGAGTTACTGATCGACAACGCCCGCCGGTGGTTCGATAGTTTACCTCCCGGTAGTATTGCATCGGTGAGCATCATCTTCAAGGAATGCTTCGACAAATTGGGAGTTGAGGAGGCACGCCTTGTAGGGAAAACTGATTTTGACCCTCTCCCGAGGATCTATCTTGGATGTTTAATTCACCATACATTGATTATATTCCTAGCATGCACCTATATAATTAATTACAACACGTAGGGTTTTCTCGTGTTTACATTTGAATCTTTCGGGATGAGCGGTTGAGACTCGTGCTTTGACCTTACGGGTCGTATCCTACCGCCTAATCTCCAGCGTCGAGTGAGGGCGATCTATGGAGAATGCAACAAAATCACCCTAACCTCAGGCAATTTTGAAAATCTCTCACCAAGGAACTATGGTGATTCTCGAAAAATATGGATAGGATTATTGAGGATTAACTTTGATCTTATCTCTTACCTTATATTTATAATGCATTACCATAATCCCATAAGGAAAGGATCCATGCATATCCCATAAATATAATAATATCCTTATAGGATAAAGAGAATAAAATCCTTGCCTTAGAGGGTGAGGCGCGATTTCCATGTAGCTACGGGCTGGATGGGCCACCAGGGATCAAATGCAAGGAATAAAGATGGGCCTCAAATAAATTAATTATCTTATGTTCATTGAACATAAATTAATTTATAAACATTTATTCATGCCACTAGAGAATAAATGATGACTTACCCTTTATTACCGAAGGTGAGTCGGACTTGCACTTAGACATTACGAATCCCCATATTTAAGATATCGACGTCCATTAATTATTTGGAGCATTACATTGCTTAAAATAATTAATATCTTTAATTCTTAAGTAGTATCACTCAACCTTATTATTGTACTTGAGCTAACTCAACTGCGGGGTTTAGTACAATAAACATTTTGAGCTCCTTAAGGGGCGTCATCATCCTAAACGGATACGGTGACTCGTCTGAGATAACTAGCATGACATACAAGCACCGCCACCACCCAAGATCACGGAGAATATTGGGTTAGAAAATATAACCCTCACCCATAACAAGTCAAAGTGATGGTCGACAACTCATACTCACCTAATACCTTATCGAGGTTTAGATCATCGTAAGTCACCGAGATCTAGGTTCTTCACGACGGCCGATAGAAGAACTCGTCTCACCGTGATCCATCAATACGTCGAGCGTACCAAGCATGACAAGCAACCAAGTCAAGTCACTTCTCATCCGTATCATGCCTTATACCGACAACTCGTCCTCAAGTTGTCTCACCGTGATTCTTTTATATCTCATTAAGCTTGACCAATCATACGAGACTTCGTGATCTTCTACACATCGTATGATCTAACTTATATATGAGATAAGGGGACACGGATATATGCAATCAAGTAATCAATTCAGATAGGAGATTGTAATAGTGGTAGCAGAAACATTGTATACAAGCTCAACCAAAGCGCTTTCAAGATACAAATCAACAATCTCCCACTTATACTAAAGCAAACTTTTAGTATACAATGTGTCTCTACTAGCTATTACAAACAAAACCATCACTTTGCTTCTCTCACTTATACAAAAGTTTCCTTTCTAAGTGGGTGCCATCAAGCGCAATCCAGTCCTCGAGCGTGCTTCGTAGACTTTTTACGGCGAGCTCTTTGTGAATGGATCCGCTAGGTTATCCGTCGTATCAATCTTTTCAATCAAGCCGTCCCTCGTCTCACGATTTCTCGTATGACATGGTACTTTCTCTCTATGTGTTTGGTCGCCTTGTGGGTCCGTGGTTCCTTCGAGTTTGCCACTTCACGAGTTATCACGATGAAACTATGATACTCTTGGGCAAACCGGTACCACACTAGATCCATGAGGTAGTTCTTGAACCATCTGACCTCCTTAGCGACCTCCGGCGGCTACGTGTTCGGCTTCCATGGTAGAGTCCGCAATGCATCGCTTTGCACTCACTTTGGATCTGACTCCACCTCCCAAGGTAAACACATAGCACGAGGTAAACTTTTTCTCATCACGGTCGACTTGGAAATCGAGTCAGTATAACCCAAAGGCATTAGACTATCTCGCATGGTAAACTAGCCTATAATCTCGAGTCCTTTTCGGTGCTTGAGTATATGCTTCTGCGATCCTATGAGCTTGTCCAGGTTAGGCGATATCTAGCTACTATGCTACCGCATAGCGAGATATCGGGCCTCGTACATAGCATTGCGTGCATGAGACTTCCTCGGCGGAAACGTAAGGAACTTGTCTCATTTCCTCTATCTCCTTTGCGATCATGGGTGATCGCTCCTTAGATAAAGGAACGCCATGTCCGAAAGGTAGCAATCCTTTCTTGGCGGTGCGCATACTAAAACGAGTAATCACAAGATCAATGTAAGGCGCCCGAGATAAGCTCAACATTTTCCTCTTGCGATCTCGGTAAACCTTGATCCCAAGAATGTCTGCTGCATCTCCTAAGTCTTTCATTTGAAACCGATCGGATAACCAACTCTTTCGTCGATAACAACTTCACATTGTTGCTGACTAGAAGAATGTCATCCACATAAAGTGCAAAAATACCACATCACCGTTGACATCTAAGCGATACACACAACTCGCTAAGCAACGGGTAAATCCATGGACTTTACCACCTCGTCAAAACGTAAGTTCCAGGATCGTGAGGTTTGCTTAAGCCCATAAATGGACTTCTTAAGCTTCCATACTAGATGCTCTTCACCCTTCACCACATAACCTTCGGTTCTGCATATAGATGTCTCTACCTTCCTCAAGGTAACCGTTTAGAAAAGCGGTTTTCACATCCATTGCCAAAACTCAAGGTTCAGTGGGTCACTATGGCGGAAGAATTACGATGGACTTGAGCATTGCTACGAGCGAAAAGGTCTCATCGAAATCGATGCCCTCAATCTGAGTGTACCCTTCGCCATGAGCCTTGCTTTAAAAGCGAAATCTCTCCATCTGAATCTCTCTTCCTCTTGTATACCCACCTACCACCTATGGCTTCCTTGCCATCCGGTAGAGTGTCTTTTCAAATACATCCATAGTTGTTATGGACTCAATTTCTAAGTCCATAGCGGTGTGCCATGATCTTGCATCAATGTCTTGTATCACCATTTGACGTCCATGGGTCGATTATTGCCTGTTCGTTTCCCGGGACTAAATCCAAAGATTCACCCACGAACATAAATCGCTCGGGTTGACGAACAACCCTCCCACTACGATGAGGCGCCATCGGCAAAATGGCGGCGGTGGGTGCAGTAACTTGTGGTTCTCTATCTTGCACAACTTGCTGGATAGGAGCCACTTGTACGGCCGGTATCTCCAGTGGAACTCGACCCACTTCAATTTCTTGAAGTATCTGGTGTCGATCCCTCCCACTAGACACGACATCTCGTACCTTTGGCTTAATCGGTGGTGGAATACGATCATCTTCTAATTCCTGAAGAATGATTTCAACTTTTGATTTATGGTTTGTCATATAATCCTCTTCTAAGAATCGGGCATTAGTGCTAATAATGACCTTCTGATCCTTAGGACTATAGAATAAACCACCTTCGTCCTCTAGGATAGCCATAAACGCCTTGCGTCGGATCTAGCCTCCAACTTATCGGCCTTCTTGTTCAAAGACACGTGCCGGATCGCCCCATATCCTTATGTGGATTAAACTAGGCTTGCGCCCAAACCACAACTCGAAGGGTCTTTTCGGTGACTTGGATGGTACTAGATTTAGCAAGTATGCCGCCGTTTCTAAGGCATACCCCGTAACGAAATAAGCAATCTTTGCATAACTCATCATTGATCTAACCATTTCCAAAAGAGTCCTATTTCTTCGCTCGACACACCATTTTTACGTGGTGTGCCCGGTGTAGTCTTGTTGGGAGGTAATCCCACACTTCACTAGATAGTCCATAAACTCGTTCTTGAGGTATTCGCCACCGCGATCGGACATGATGACTTGATACTTTTACCAAGCTTCGTCTCCACTTCCGCCTTAAACTCTTTGAATTTCTCAAAGCATTCAGACTTGCGGTGAAGCAGGTATACATATCCGTACCTTGAGTAATCATCAATGAAAGTGACAAAATACTGTACCCTCCACGAGCTTGTGTGGACATCGGTCCACACAGTCGAAATGGACTAGCTCCAACACTTCTTTGGCTCTATAACCCTTCGCTTTGAAGGGTCCAGTCGACATCTTACCTTCTATACGGGATTCGCAGATCGGGAGCAGATAATCTGTTAGATTACCCAACGCTCCATTCTTAGCCGGTCTTTGGATCATATTTAGATTGATGTGACCTAATCTAAGATGCCGAGAAATGTGGTGTCGTCTTCATAAGAAAACTTTCTCTTTTAAGGTTTGTAGATGATGCAACATAGTTATAGGTATTATGTTTAGCGAGAAATAGTATAAAGCGAATTATATAATGTGCCAACACGATAACCGTCATTTCTTATGATAGAAACACCACTATCAAAAATAACGAAATATCCATGAATAAACAATTTCAAAGCAGAAACAAGGTTCCACGAAAATCCGGCACATATAAAACATCTTTCAATACTAAAGCTGTTCTATCAAAACATAAAGTAACATCTCCAACCGCAACGGCCTCGACTTTCATTTCGTTGCCCATGGAGATCGTTATCTCGCCATCATGCACTCCTTGTCCGCGAGAACCTCGCAATGTGTAACAAACATGATCGATCGCACCCGTGTCTACTACCCAAGAATGGGTAGAACAAGTCGCTAAACATGTTTCCATTACTAAAGCAAATGGCGTACCTTGAGCCTTGAGCTTGGGGCACTTAGCCTTCCAATGCCCGATCTCACCGCACTTGAAGCACTTGCCTTCTCCTTTGGCTTTTTCAAACCGTGGTAGAGCACTTTGTATTACTCCCTCTTTTCTTTAGCCTTAGCATCTCTTGAATTCCACTTTTCCTTTTCATCTTTCGATAAAGCGTTGGTTTTCTTTGAGTTGCGTACTAAAGATCGCAGCACTTTGCCCATTTTGCGTTCTTCCGTTACTAGATCCTCTTGCAATGAATCTAGAGTATAACTCTTATCATAAATGAATGCTTTATAGCGAAGTCGTCAAAAGACTTGGGCAAAGTGTTGAGGATCATATCGATTACGACTCGTCATCAATTTATCCTCCAACCAACTCGAGCTCTCAGAAGAGATTGATCATTTGCTCTACATGGTCATGCATCGAATCGCTTTCCTTCATTGAACTTGACATTATTGATTTTGTCAAATTATGACAAGCGATTCTCGTCCGACTCTCATACGATTTCATAAGACTTAGCCATATCATGGCTGCATCTTCCATCTCTTGATGCTGGAGTTGTAGGGACTCGCACATGGTGACCAAAAGAATGCACTTTGCCATTCTATTTGATTTGTCCCATTTCTCGTACTCCTTGCACTCCTCATCAGTAGATGAATCGTCTAGAGGCTTGGGACGGGGTGTAGTGAGTACAAATAGATTTTCTTCCACAGTAAGAACATTCTCAATGTTTCGTTTCCACTCGATAAAATTCGGACCGGATAAGGGATTTTGTGCGAGCATATTGATAATCGGTGTAAGAGACATATCTGAAAAGATAATGTAAACACATAAGCATACGATCGCACATAATTAGTAATAATAATATTGTAACCTTTTGATAAAACAATATTAATTGAAACCTCCAATCGTCGAGGAATTCCACATGCAAGCCGCAGCGTGTGGGCGTTTACATGAACCCCCGACCCGCACTAAAATATACCTTTTAGTCGTTTAATTTCAATCCATGTCACTATCCTTATGATGAATGAAATTAATGATTGGACTTTACTAGACCACATCACTATCGCAAGAAGGGACTTGGCGGGAAGTTGTACTCGAGGTGATGTCTAAGCAATGACCACAATTTTAACGAATAGAAATGAATTCTTAGAATTGGCATACTCACTAGGACCATACTGCCCAATCCAAATTCCTTTGTTATCTCATTTTAAAACTATCTCTAGAGAACTTATGAAAATCGCACATGCAAGCCACGTGTGTGGACGTTTACATATGAAACTCCCACTTCTCAATAGATTTAAAAAGTTTTATTTAGAAATCTCATCTAACAAACTTATGATAAGCAGTGCAAGCAAGCCACGCGTGTGGGCGTTTACTCACGGTCGTCTCACTTTGTTTAGAGATCAAAAGTGGAGGTCTTGACATTTTAATTTGAAAATTAATATGTCGGGTTACTTGCTTAGTCTTTTGTTTCAAAAGGTTTGTCCATGCAAATCACGTAATCCTAGCATGCTTTTCTATAGAACTCAACATGTAAAACATGCTCATGAAATTCTAAAATATGCTTGAAAACGCGATAAACCTAGCATGCTTACTATGCGCATCCAATCACGAAAACATATAATATGTTTGTCTCACGTAATTTAAACATACATAGCATGCTACGCATAATTTAAACATCCACGACATGCGATGAGCGATTAAAAATAAAATAAAACGTTCATCGTGGCCCACTCGTGGAACTGCGCACTTTCTTGCCTAATCTATTACATAGAATTGCAATGTACGATCTTCATAAACTTTGAAAACGGACTCGCGTGCAGACACGGACGGATTCGTCAAACCGGATTCGGGCGGAAAAACGGGTTCGGGCTGAAAAATTGGTCTGGGCGGGTTTGGGCGGGTTGGCCCAAGATGGGCTGGGCAGCGTGCTAGAAGCACGGCCCGTGCAGCGCCAAAGACCGCCGCCACCATTCTCGCACGCGCTGGGCTGCCGAGAAAATTGAGCGAGCTAGGTTTCTGCGCGAATCTCGCGCGCGTCGTCCGAAAGGCCGCCGGGCGTCCGCGCAAAAATCGCGCGCCCGCCGCCCGCCGCCGCCCAACCTCGCACACGTTGAGGTTTCGCGTGCCGCCGCGCCTCCTCGTGGGCTGCCTCGCGATCGCGAATCGCGCCGCATGGCCGCCGCCGAGGTGCGCCCGTAGCCGCCACGCCCGCGCACGCACGATGCGCGCGCCGCCGCGAAGCCGCTGCCGAACACCGCCGGCGCGTCGCAGCGGCCGCTAACGGCAGCCAGCGCTGATCGCGCACGCCATCGAGGTGCTGCCTCGCCTGTGTCGCCGCCCACCGAGAAACGTCTGCATGAGTCGGGGCGTCGGCCGCGAGCGCCGAGCATGCCTTGCGTGCCGTCGCCGCGCGCGCTGCCGCGGTCGTCCGGTTTCTCCGCGTGTCTTCCGTCGTCTCGTTCTTCATGCTTTCGTCTTCGTTCTTCTTTTACGGATAAGATTTACAAGGAAAATCTAATCTAACCACGGATTTTCTCGGTGAAAAACAAAATCCGATAAAAATAAAGCGAGCCACGATGAGCAGCGGATCCAACAATTAATATATTGCGCGTAATAATCAAACGTGAATTAATCCAGCGAGCGAAGATATCGATCACGAGCTCGATACCAATTGTAGGAAAACTGTTGACCTCTCCCAAGGATCTATCTTGGATATTTAATTCACCATACATTGATTATATTCCTAGCATGCACCTATATAATTAATTGCAACACGTGGGGTTTTCTCGTGTTTACCTTTGAATCTGCTGTGATGAACGGATTGAGACTCGTGCTTTGACCTTCGGGGATCGTATCCGGTTGCCCAATCTCCAACGTCGAGTGAGGGCGATCTATGGAGAATGCTACAAAATCACCCTAACCCTCTAGGCAATTTTCGAAAATCTCTCACCAAGGAACTATGGTGATTCTCGAAAAATATGGATAGGATTATTGAGGATTAGCTTTGATCTTATCTCTTACCTTATATTTATAATGAATTACCATAATCCCATAAGGAAATGATCAATGCATATCCCATAAATATAATAATATCCTTATAGGATAAAGAGAATCAAATCCTTGCCTTAGAGGGTAGGGCCGCATTCCATGTAGCTACGGGCTGGATGGGCCACCAGGATCAAATGCAAGGAATAAAGATGGGCCTCAAATAAATTAATTATCTTATGTTCACCCGTAACATAAATTAATTTATAAACATTTATTCATGCCACTAGAGAATAAATGCTGACTTACCCCTTTATTACCGAAGGTGAGTCGGGCTTGCACTTAGACATTACGAATCCCCATATTTAAGATATCGCACGTCCATTAATTATTTGGAGCATTACATTGCTTAAAATAATTAATATCTTTAATTCCTTAAGTAGTACCACTCAACCTTATTATTGTACTTGAGCTAACTCAACTGCGGGGTTTAGTACAATAAACCTTTGAGCTCCTTAAGGGGCGTCATCATCCTAAACGGATACGATGACTCGTCATGATAACTAGCATGACATACAAGTACCGCCACCACCCAAGATGCGGATAATATTGGGTTAGAACATATAACCTCACCCATAACAAGTCAAAGTGATGGTCAAGAACTCATACTCACCTAATACCTTATCGAGGTTTAGATCATCGTAAGTCACCGAGATCTAGGTTCTTCACGACGGTCGGATAGAAGAACTCATCTCACCGTGATCCATCAATACGTCGAGACGTACCAGGCATAGACAAGCAACCAAGTCAAATCACTTCTCATCTATACGCAGCTATACCGACAACTCGTCCTCAAGTTGTCTCGGTGTGATTCTTTTATATCTCATTAAGCTCGACCAATCATACGGACTTCGTGATCTTCACACACCGTATGATCTAACTTATATATGAGATAAGGGGACACGATATATGCAATCAAGTAATCAATTCGGATAGTAGATTGTAATAGTGGTAACGAAACATTGTATACAAGCTCAACCAAACTTTCAAGATACAAATCCAACACCCCTTACACCGGCACCGCTACCACTTCAAGCTTCGTGCAAGAAGAGACTCGCCCGGAGGGGATCATTGGACTACCTATCACGGTAGGAGGCGCCGACAAGCTCCACCAAGGTGACACAGTTCTTCGTGGTAAACGCCTACTCACCGTATAACATTATACTGGGACGAGACAGGTTAAATGCAGTGAGGGCGGTATGCTCAACGTACCATCTAACAATGAAGATCCCCACAAGGGGAGGGTAGCCGTGATCCGAGTAGATCGAAAACAAGTCGAAGAATGCATGCAGTCGCTTAAGAGGTCTTGGGACTTGACCCAAAGACCCACGTATATAGCATTAAGGAAGCCCAAGGAGTTGGGTGGAAAGGACATCACCGCTCTTGACAGCTCGGTGAGGAAGTCACGCTGTATGAGGATGATCCCCTCAAGGTCGTCAAAGTAGGCTCTACCGAAGTACCTCAACTGAGAAAGCAGATCATCCAACTCCTAAGGGAATTCAGAGACGTCTTCGCTTGGTCACCCCTCGACATGACCGGGGTCTCACCGAGTATTATTACCCACCGACTCAACATTGATCCAAGTGTCAAATCGGTTCGGAAAAAGCAGTGGATCTTTGCGGCGGAACGGAATCAGGTCATACATGACGAAGTGAACCAACCACCGAAAGCACGCATATTGTTGGTCAGTATCCGACACGGATAGCCAACCCGTGATGGTCAAGAAAGGAGGAGGATGGCAAATGTGTATCGATTACACGATCTCAATAAACATTGCCCAAAGGACTGCTACCCCCTTCCCAATATCGACAAAAAGGTTGATGCTTTGGTCGGATACGAAGTCTCCAGCTTCTTAGATCTATACAAGGGGTATCACCAAGTCCTGATGAACGACGAAGACGCATCCAAAATAGCCTTCATCACGAACTTCGGCGTCTTTGCATATAAGAAGATGCCATTCGAACTCAAGAATGCATGGACCACCTATCAAAGAATGGTGGACAAGATATTTCAGCCCTACATCGGTCAAAATGTGGAGGTGTATGTAGATGACATCGTCGTCAAGAGTAAGGGGAAAGCCACATGTATTGCCGACCTCTGAATCGTCCTCGGCTTACTTCGTAAAGTAAACCTAAAGCTAAACCCCCAAAAGTGTATATTCGCAGTTTAGTGCGGGAAATTTACGGGTCTTTGGGTTTCACAAGAAGGATTAAAAGCCAACCCATCCAAGGTTCAAACCGTTTGGAGATGAAGATGCCGAAGACAATCCACGACGTGCATAAGTTGACGGGCTGCATAGCTGCACTGAGCCGCTTTCTTTCAAAAGCCGCGGAGAAGCAACTCCCCTTTTTTAAAATCCTCAAAAAGGCTCTGGTGTTCAGTTGGAATGATAAACACAAGTTGGCCTTTGAAGATCTCAAAAACTACCTCGCCAAACTCCCCACTCTATCTGTCCCGAAGGAAGGAGAGGTCCTCTACCTATATCTCGCGACTTCGGATGAAACCATAAGTGCGGTTTGGTGTGAGAGGATGAGCGTCGCCAACTCCCCGTATTTCATCACCGAGCACTTAAAGGGCCGTAAGCGAGATATCAACCTGCGAGAAGCTCGCTTTGGCATTAGTGAATCTTTGCAGGAGACTACGTCCCTACTTCCATGCGCATCCCATACAAGTTCTCACCGATCATCCACTTCGGCAAGTGTTGACAAAGCCAGAAGCTTCGGGGAGAATTGCGAAGTGAGCAATTGAGTTGGGCGAACACGATATCTCTTTTTCCCTCGTCGAGCCATCAAGGTCGGGGCCAGCGAGACTTCCTTGTAGAGGCTAACTTCACAGAGAAGCCAAAACCCACCGAGCCTACCTCAGATAATGCGAGCCGAACCCATCATGGAAGCATCCGAGAATTGCTGGCAAATCTATGTGGATGGAGCTTGGGAAAAGCAGTGCGAGGCGCATCTTGCTTCGGGACGGATGGCGAGATCACCCTCGCACTTCGGTTTACATTCAAAAATACGAATAACGAAGTGGAATCTGAGGCCTTAATTGCGGGACTTCGCCTAGCTCAAAGTCTTAAGATCTGAGTGTGCAAGTTCACGATGATTCTCGTGTCATGGTAAGCCACATGTCGGGAAAGTACGAGGCAAAAGGCAAAAGGATGAAGAAATACCTTGAAAAGCCAAAAGCCTACAATGATCTTTCTCATACTTCCGGTTGGTTCGTATCGAGGAGCGAATAGCCGGTGACACCTTAAGCAAACTAGCCCGTCATCAACAAGCCCGCCCGTGAGGAAGTCAAAACGAAGCATAGACGATGCCAAGTCGAAGTCAACATAGTCTCGACGAGGAACCGAATGGATGACTCCCATTAAAGCATATTTGGAGAAGGCGAATTACCTCATGATGCACTCGAGGCTAGAAAAATCTTGAGCAAATCTTTGCGATCGTGCTTGAGCAAGGAATTCTCAGAAAGTCGTATCTCCAGCCTCTCCTAAGGTGTTTAGGCCCGAACCGAGCTGAATACGTATCTACGAGAAGTACTTGAGGATATGCGGAAGCCATATCGGACCCAGCGTTATCAAAAAAAGTCATGCGATGGGGATACTATTGGCAACAATGTTCCAAGACTCGATTGACCTCGTAAAGAAGTGTCCGGTGCCAATTCATGGAAATGTGCCGAGGTTACCTCAAACCGACCTCGTCGGCATGCAAAGCCCTTATCCATTCATGCAATGGGGGATCGATATCGTGGGCCCCTTCTGTAAAGCTCCAGGCTAGCAGTTTCAGTTCCTTATTGTCGCTATCGACTACTTCACAAAGTGGGTGGAAGCCGAACCCTTGGTGAAAACCACAAGCAAAAACGCTCTCAACTTTGTCTGGAAAAATATTGTGTGTCGCTTCGGCATCCTCCATGTCCTTGTTTCGGATAATGGGTCGCAGTTCACGGATAAGGTCTTCAAAGAGTGGTGTCAAGAGCTTCAGATTCAACAAAAATTCACCTCGGTGGCCCATCCTCAAGCAAATGGTCAAACCGAAGTCACCAACAGGACAATTGTGAAGGGACTCAAAACTCGCCTCGACCGAGTAAAAGGCAACTGGGTGGAAAATTTGGCACAAGTCTTATGGATCGTACAACACCTCGGACATCGAATGGAGAAACACCCTACAGTTTGGTGTATGGAACCGAGGTAGTAATCCCGCGAAATTGGTATGCCGAGCCCGTACACCATCCATTTCTCGTGATAAATGAGGAGAATTTACTGACCGACCTCGATCTGCTAGAAGAAAGAGACCTCGCCTACATTAGAGAAGCTCGGTACAAGCAACAAGTAGCTCGGTATTATAACCAGCGTGTCAAATCCCGACAATTCCAAGTAAGCGACCTCGTACTTCGAAATAACGAAGTCGAGAAAGTGAAAAGCTCGACAAGCTAGAGGCCACATGGGAAGGACCATACCGAGTAGAAGAAGTCCTCGGAAAAGGGTCATATAAACTCGCCCATTTATCCGGTGAGCAAATACCTCATATGTGGCACATCATTCATCTCAAGAGATAGTTTGCATAAGTGTCAAAAGATTTTTTTTTTTTAAATTTAGTTTTGTCGTGTCTTTAAGTCCTTTTCTTGTGTAACGTCGTCTTTCATTAATAAAATCTTTTTTTATTTCATATGTTCAGTCTTGCATATTTCATTTGTCACTTATGCATACTACCTCTTACCCATTATAAATACCCTCTAAAAGGATGATAAATACCCTCTAAGAGGATGATAAATACCCTCTAAGAGGATGAAAAACCCAGCAAAGGGTAAAATAAACGCGCGTGAGTGGACCACCCCTATCGACACTTCTCGACAAATAAGGAACCTTTACCCTCGTTTATTTCGAGGACGAACTATCTTCGTTTAATACGAGGACGAACTACCCTCGTTTATTTTGAGGATGAACTACCTTCGTTTAAAACGAGGACGAACTACCCTCGTTTATTTCGAGGATGAACTATATTCGTTTAATACGAGGACGAACTACCCTCGTTTATTTCGAGGATGAACTACCTTCGTTTAATACGAGGACGAACTACCCTCGTTTATTTCGAGGATGAACTACCTTCGTTTATTACGAGGACGAACTACCCTCGTTTATTTCGAGGATGAATTACCTTCGTTCAATACGAGGACGAACTACCCTCGTTTATTTTGAGGATGAAGTACCTTCGTTTAATATACTACCTTCGTTTATCTCGAGGACGATCTAGATTCGTTCAATTACGAGGATGAAATATATGCAGTGTTTGATAAACAGGAAAAATCAACACAAAGCAAAGAGAAGTAAGTTCTTATTTCCAAAATATACAATGCATACAAGATGTTACGAGGACGATGAAGGACCAGGTGGCTGGGAAAAGCTAAGTCAATCTCTAGAAAATTCAGGGTTCAGCAGTTCATCTATGCTAATTCTACCCCTACCTCTAGCTCATCCTCGATCGACACCAGGAGCTCGGCCGGCTCGACCTCTATGTCTCGCCACACGACCCCGGCTGCTCGATAACTGACGTCTCTCTTGGGCATAGAACTCCGGAGAAAACCTATCTACAATCCTGGTATTTGAAGGAGAAGCCTCGGTAGTAGGAGAAGCCTCGGTAGTCGATCAAGCACCCGCCGGCGATGGATGACGAGCTCTGCCTTGCATGACCTCCTATTTTTCTCGGTCGGCAAGCTGCTCACGAAATTGCTAGGAGTCACGACCGTACTCATGTCCGTAGCTCGAACAACGTCTCTGCGATCTCTAAGACTTTGGCTTGGTCTCGAGATAGTCATTCCACCACCTCGGCGAATAATCGCCTCGATTGGCGTGCTCCTCGGCGACCGATTTGGCATCATCCTTCGCGATCTCGAGCTCCTCCAACTCTAAAACCGAGCTTGAAGCTCGTCAATTTCTCTTGAGCGCTCGAACTTCACATCGCCTTCCTCCGCACATGGGCCAATTTGCCTTCAAGTGAAGGACCTCGACTTTTGCTTCGAGAGCTCGGTTTAAAATTTTAATCTGGTCCACCAAGGAGATATATCAATGAGTTCGGGAGCGCATCAAGACAAAAACAAAAGAGGCATTCTTCAATAAAATTAGGGATTTTATTCAGCCTTTAAGGCAATGTCAAACCGACATACTAATGATGTCGTAAGTACATTTTATCTATAAAAAAGGATCAATCGACCCTCCAGGCCTTCTCCTCGGCCGCACCACACCGCCTCCTTTCGAGTCTCCGAGCTTGACCTCGGCGATCGCCGCCCTCCCCAGCCGATCGTCCATAATAGCTTCGAAATGGGCGTCCCAATCCACTGAGCAGGCACGGACTGACTCGGCAGTCAGCAAGGTCGACGAGGAGGCCATGCTCTCCACAACGGGCAAGCTCTTCATGCCGTCAGCAAGGACCTCAGCATACTCCCGTAGCAGGGCCTCATTCTCCACTACCTCATACCCGTACTTGGACTTATCCAACCGGGTAATCCTCGCAACTTCATCAAGAGTGTTCGTTGCCACGCTCAGACAAGGACCAAGGCCAACTTGCCGGCCAGCCCGGAGAACTTCCCAGACAAAAACAGCCTCTCCGCAAAGGCACGGAGAAGCTCTCCTTGCGGGGCCGCCGCCTCGGCCTCCCGACGTCTATCCGCCTCCACCTCGGCCTTCAACAGGCCGACTCGGCCTCCAACAAGCCGACCACGGCGCGCTTACGCGCCGCCACCTCGGCGCCACCGAGGCGGCGGCCTCCTTCGCCGCATCCCGAGTCTTAGCCTCAGCTTCGGCCACCTCATGAACGAGGAGGGTCTTCTCCTCCTCCAAATCCCTGGCAAAGCGGGCCACCCCGTCAAACTGGACGACAGCTTCTTTCAAGTACTCCGTCAGTTTGGAGGATGCCGCCGTCAGTTTGGAGGAAGTCGCTGTCAGTTCGGCGGACGTCGCCGTTAGTTGAGCGGACACCATGGCAACCTCGGCCGACATGTCCTCGGTCCCCTATATAGAAGTCAACCATGTCAAACAAATACATCGATACATAACTTTGTGACGTGCAAAACAATTGCATTACCTCAGGGAAGGACCGACGTGCGACCTGGGTACCGACGATCGCGGATCATCATCGCTTGGTGGCGCGAAACACGCCTCCCTCGTCGGGGCATGCGGTGGGCAGGGGCGAAGACGACCTCGCTATGTCTTCGGCTCTCTTAAGAGAGGCCTCAGACATAATCTCCGGAGCCACGTTGGATGGCTCGGCAGCAAACTTCGATCTCTTCCTCTTCTTCGAGGTAATGAACTCCACTGCAGAGTAATAAAAGCCGAGTTAGAACATGAAACAAAAAATCAATCAATAGCAGAAGAAAATGAGGGAAGGGGGCCTCACCCTTCACCGGTTCTACCGAGGTAGCAGGATCATAAGGGCTCAGCCCCGCAGCGGCGAGCTCGACCTCGGAAAAAGCTTTGTCAACAAGCCCAGTCCTGTCCAAAGACAACTCTAGGCCACCGAAGCTGTCATCGATGGCCACATCCGCCAACTTCCCCGTGTTCCAGGCGAACTGGAGGGACTCATTGAACTGGTTTTATTTTAAAACTACAACGAGGTGATATATAATACCACCCCGCGCTAGATTTAAGCTGGAAGAACCTAAGGACAAGCCCTAGGGTGAGAGGAAAATTGTGACGATAGGCAAACACACTAGGCCGTCAACTACCAAAAGAATTTGGCGTTAGTTGGGCAAGAGGTATGCCGAACATTTGTTGCAGTTCGACATACACAGAAGGAAAAGGAAGACGAAGACCGCACCAAAGGTTGTCCTCATAAACCATGACAAAACCTTCTGGAGGCGCGAGGCCTATCCTCCCGATCGGGAGCGACCAACTCAAAAGATTTCGGAATAAAAAATTTAGAGGCAAGCTCTATTATTGCAGGGGCTTCTAGATATGAAGGAAAAGAAGAAACCCTACCAAAATTCCTCAAAGGCGGGAAACCTACTCTAAGCACAGAAGGAAGGAGGGAATCAAGAGTGAAAACTTCTAAAACCACCGGCGAATCCGGTGGCGACAGTGACACATCATGGCCTTCATGGCCGTGAGAATCCTCAGAAGAAGAAGAAGAAGAAGCCATCAATAACTTACTTGTTTTATGTGGAATATCGAAGAAGATGGCACTGATGCTCTGGCGAGAACGACAATGGTGGAAAGTACTGGAAATCAGTGTTTTCAGAAAGACAAAGAGCTTTTTTGAGTTTGAAAGTTGGAGGTGGATAAAGTGAAATGGGAAAAGGCGTATTGTGAAAGTTATTCCCCCAACGTGCACTTTATCGGGACCCCAACCGCCGTACGCATCAAATGAATGTGACGTGTTCCGTGTTCGACATCGGCATGGCGTTCCGTGTTCGACCTCGGCACGACGTTACACATTCAACCCCGCCACGGCGTTACGTATCCGACCTCAGCAGGACAACGAGTATTTGACCTCGACAGGACGACGAGCATTAAACCTCAGCAGGGCGACAAGTATTCGACTTCGGCCAATTTATGGCCGAGCGACATATAACTTCGGCAGAACTGTATGGATTTCAGCGAGACAATGTCAGAACCACTCTCCCCAATCCATCACGACCTCACTTCTACGTCTTTTTGGGGAGGGATGTGATAGGATACTGACCTAACTACTAGGCCCAAGATCGTGCCCAATATAAATGGGCGCGACATTAAGCTCGGCCTATGTGAGTTCGGCCCAAGACTCCTAAACCAACTACAACTCAAATCACAAGTGGAGATGGAAAAGATTCGATTCGGATGCATATCTAAAAGAATCCTTATGAGAGAAGACTTTGTATTAGAGTCGAACTCAATATAATGGTGTATAAATAGAGGCTAGATTAGACGAAGAAGTTCATCTACACTCTTTGTAATAGCTTCTTACACACTCAATATACATATACTCACTTGCTCCGTGGACGTAGATCTATTTTAATAGATCAAACCATGTTACTTCCTTGTGTTCCTTGCGCATTTATTACCCCAACGAAATTAAGATCGATCATATATATATATATATATATATATATATATATATGAGAAGGTTCAAATAAAAATTTTATTTAAAATGAGAATGTGAGAATTATGCACCACCTGAGTTCGAATCCTATGAGGAGTGAAAATTTAATTATTATTTTTAGTGCAAGAACTTTCATAGATAATGCATTGTTCTCACTAGGGTGTCTAAACGGTTTCGATTTTCGGTTAGAACCTAACCGAACCGAATCGACAAATTCTTTAATCAAAATCGACAAATTTGGTTATCGGTTCGGTTTCGGTTCGAGTTGGAAAAAATTCGGTTATTGGTTAACCGATAACCGAATCTGTTCGAACCGAAAAACCGAAAACCATTTTTATTTTTAATTATTATTTCAATTACTAATTAATTAATTAAAAATTATGAAAATCAATTTTAATTATTACTTTATTAATTATTGTTAAATATTTTATCTATTTTTAATAAGTTTCGCTTTTAATTATTATTTTATTTATTTAATTATTATTTTATTTGTTTTATTATTATTATTATTTTTATTATTAATTAATTTTAATTGGTTTTCGATTAATCAAAATCGAACCACCGAACCGATCGATTTTCTGGTTAACCGAAAATTTAAAACAGTTCGGTTTCGGTTCTATTTTTTCGGAGAAATTCGGTTGATTAATCGAAAATTGATTCGATTAGCAAACCGAACAGATTAGACACCCCTAGTTCTCACACGTATGATAACAAAGGTTTTTACGATGACTCACCCATATATATAATATAATATAATATAATATAATATAATATAATATTGATAAATTAAATTTCATTGAAGAATTAGGCCTTTCGATTCATTTATAATTCATTTTTGTCTTCTTTTTCTTTTATTTTCTTTTTCCCTTTAATTAGAAGCTTCAAGTGTATACCACGTGTTTATAATTAGTTTTGGCATACTCTCTTCATTCATTTTTAAGTTCTCCTACTGTCAAATTGCACAAACCAAGAAAATAAAAAATTTTACTTTTGTAACCTTATTAATTATCATAATAAATATATATACACAACTAATTATCAAATTTCAATAATATTAAATAAGAGTAAAATAATAAATTATTCATAATTTTATTCTTAAATTACGAAGTATCATACTTAATAAAAAATAAGAAAAAACGATAACATTGAAACACTTAAATTTTTTTTTGGAGGGAGTAATTTCCAAAATGGGGTTTCCTGCCTATCCACGTGTAGTATTAAAAAGTCTGCAATTTTTAATACTATGAAAATTGCAAATACTCAAAGCTCAAGTTCTATCATACAAATAATAACAATATTCATTCAAATTGCAAATACTCAAAGCTCAATTAGTTCTATCATACAACGATTTCGAAGAAGGAAATCTACATTGTTATCAGTAAACCTTCAGAGTTCAAATATACTTATCAGTTCAAGGCTTCAGTATACACTTCCTTAAGTCTAGGATTCTACTCTTTGTATATCTTAAGTCTAGACATACTGAGTTTGTCGTATATGACAGCTCATATTTTAGTTGGAAAACCCATCTACATAAATCTCCCGTTTGTGTAGAAGTTTGAGCAAGTAGGCAAAAAAATGTTAGTTGCTAAAAGCTTGGTTATCTTGCACATGTAAGCAAGAGGATTAGGTCGACTATACCCGTAAGCAGTCAGAGGTTTCCAAGCACCCATAAGCGTAGGAAGAACTCCAAGTCTACATTGTTATCAGTAAGGTTAACTCTGTATCTATGTTTATACCTTGTATCCGTAAACAAGACCAAATCTTAAGTTAGTGGATTTACTTAGAAATCAATCCGTTAACGTAGGAGCTGATATCTCCGAAATACGTAAAACTCAAAGTGTTATTTACTTTCAGTTCTTTACATTCAGTATTGTTTTTACATTACATATTATTGAGTTGACATCACCACACAACAACACATCATTGTTTTAGAACATTCTATCAATATTATACTGATGAGATAAAACTAAAAACTGACTAAGCCATATTCGACTAAGTGTTTTGACTCAATTCAAGTTTTCAGTAAGGCAAATACAGTAACCACCACATTCTACATGCACATCAATTATTAGTCCAACTGACTAGCTACTTTAGCAGTCAATAGATTTATTAACTGATATCACTTAATACAAGACTCTTTTTATCTTAACTGACCAGTAGTACTGACACTAGTATTGGACTATCAGTTATTCGACCAGCTACTGTCACTAGTAGTCAGTCAGTCTTGTAAAAAGAAAAAATTTAAATTTACTTAACTGGTGTATTCCTCACCCCTCCCGTATATCAGTACATACCCCAAGGGATCCATCAATAAATATGATCATAAAATTCTAATAAGAAATTAATAAAATCTAGTTAAATTTAATAAATCATAATTGAAAATTAATGAACTCTAATTATAGTTAATTAGCACAGATGTAGTTAGGGATGACAACATGTCGGATTTTCGTAGGTACCTGCCGCTACCAAATTCTAATTAGACGGGTTCAGGTAAGTATTAAAAGGGTTTGGGTAAAAAAAATTAATACCCAATACGAATTTGGGAAATCATCTATTGGTATCCCTAAACCGTTTATATAATATAATAATATTATAGTTTTATATTTTTTTTCATTTATATTTATATGTTATTTATAATTTTTGTATTTCTAATTTAGTCATGATTATATGTAGGGCAGTAGGGGTGGGTATTTGGATATGATTAATTTGATAATCCGATTAGGGGTGAGCAAAATATTCGAAATCTGAATATCCGATCCGAACCAAACCGAAATTTAAAATTCGGTTCGGATTTTTCGGATTTTCGGTTCGGATCGGATTGATATTTTTCAAAATTTCGGATTTTCGGATCGGATCGGATTTGATTTTTTAATCGAAAAATCCAAAATCCGAATTATATATAATTTATATATAATAATAATAATATTTTATTTAAATATTTTTAAATCTAATATAAATATATATAAGAATTACTAAAAAATGGTTTAGGATTTTCGAATTTTTCATAATTTCGGATTTTTCGGTTCGGTTCGGATATTTTTATAAAATTTTTGGATTTTCGATTTGGATTTTCGGTTCGGATCGGATTGTTTTTCTCTTAAAATTGATTTTGGATCGGTTCGGATTAGGCAAAATCCGAACCAAATCGAATACTCACCCCTAAATCGATAACCGAAATGAAAAATTTGGTTATTGGGTAACCAAATAACCGATTGTACTGGATTCGATTTGGTTATCGGTATAACAATTTTAAAAATATCGATTATCGGTTATACCGATAATCGAATGGGAATAACCGAATAACCAAATAACTTATATATATGGGATGGTTCATGTGAGAATGAAAATAAGTGTAGGAAATAGGAATAGATATGTAAGTCTAGCATATCTTTCATATTTGTGTAGCACAATCAGAATTATTATATTTTACATGTTAATTTAGCACATATTCATCTCTTCGTAGCACATATGCTAAATATATTAATTTAGCACATCTTTCATTCTTGAGAAGACAAGAAGGGTTCTAGTCTTTGCGACAAGAATCATGTATCACACAAAAAACAAAATTGTAGCACAACCGAAATTAAATTTCAACCATTGATCCAGCGAATCAAAGACTGAGATTCATTTTCATTTCCTACCAAATTATCCTTTTCTACCTGATCCATCTCCTATATATATATATATATATATATATATGTGTGTGTGGTTGAGTTTTGATAAAAACCTATTTTTTTCGTAAGAACCTAAAAATCAATGCATTTTACGTACAAAGTTAATGCACTTTATATCTAAAGCTAATGCACCTTGAGTTCTGATAAAATACAATATTATTTATCAATATTTCATAGTGCAGTAATTTTATACATAAAGTGCATTAACTTTGTGCTTAAAATGCATTGGTTTTTAGGTTTTTACGAAAAATTTGTTTTTATTTGATCTCTTCCATATATATATATATATATATATTATTTTATCAAATCCTATTGTAGCTTAGTTGGTTTTGACGAATCCTTTAGGATTCTATCTTTCAAGAGGTTATGTATTCGATTCTAGCGTAGAGTGAAATTTAATAACTTTTTTTTACTGATAAATGACTAGAATAAATATAATTAAACTGTATAAATTTCAAGTTTCCCTTGTAGCTCAGTTGGTTAGCCGTTTTCATTTTTCTATAGAGGGTCGTGTATTTGAATTCTTCCTGGCACAAAAATGTGTAAATTTTTTTAATTAAAATCGGTTAACCGATTTAACTGATCTATTCGATTTCGGTATCAATATTCTATACATTTTCGGTTTCGGTTAACCAAAAATTCAGTTCGATTAACCGAATCGAACCAAATACACACCCCTAATTATATGAGAAGGTTGATAGTAATTTTGAGAAGTTAAAATATCATCTCTATATGCTTATTTTGTTGATTTTGAATATTATTATGGATATGCAATATATTAAAGTTAGATAATCCTTCGTAATTTCTACTAAGTACGATTAATATTCATTATGTAGTGTTCGACTTTTTATTAGAATATATATTAAATTATTAACAACTCATATTTGACTATTTAAATTTTTATAAATTTAAATATGTCGAATGGTTAGGTAGTACGCCAAACTACGACTCATTCGGATCCTTTTGAAGGGCCATTCACGTAGGACGATCGGGCCAGGCCCTCTGCCTATTCTCCGATACGGAACGCTGGCACGTGGCTTCATGCAGATAGATCTTTGCCGGGTTCCACCCCCGCAATCCATTGTGTTTTCTTGCCATTGCTGAGATATTTCGGTACATCACATTTCTAGAAAATCAACACCCCCATCTTCCGTATATCTTGCTCATCCGACATGACATGAATCACTCTGTCTATGAAGGAAGACATCCACGAAATATGAAGCTTACGAGTTTGAAATGGATATAGTTACTTTTTAAATTAGAATAAATTTACGAGTTTGAAACGGATATAAATAATAACTTTACTTTTTAAATTATAATAAATAAATTTGAAATGAACTTAAATTTAAAAAAAATTCCAAATTTA
Organism: Salvia rosmarinus; assembly: GCA_036937905.1. Taxonomy (NCBI): domain Eukaryota; kingdom Viridiplantae; phylum Streptophyta; class Magnoliopsida; order Lamiales; family Lamiaceae; genus Salvia; species Salvia rosmarinus. The sequence continues at coordinate 58,067,701 of CM072822.1, read as the reverse complement.
ATGGATGGATATCATGAGGACCCCTCGATGCACCGCATGCAACCCAAATATTTGCCTAATTCAAATTGATTTCGAAAGATATTGTTGGGGCACATATGTCATTTTGGCACGAGATATTTTGGGAAGGCCAAGGCCCGAGAAGAGAATATGTGGCAGCGAGATTTTGCGTGATCAAATTCACTATATTTGGACAATCTTGATCCATACCCATAATACTCTCCAAATTTGAACAATCTTGATCCCGCTTTCGAACAACCCACCAATTATTGCAAACTGATATAGAAAATCTTAAGTGTGCGAAATTGCGTGAAGATTCTGCTATTCTCGACACGTATTGAGCGGTGAATTGATGGCGCAATTTACCGCCGGCGACCGTCTAAAACCCCTCGTCACTGGAAACGGGCTGTCGGTAGGGTCCGGCGCATTTCACCGCCGCTGTAGATTTAAGTGTTTCGGTGGCGGAGTTTTCAGCTTCTCGCTTTCGGGAGATCGCAAGCGTAAGCTCTGCGTCTCTACGGCGCACGCCTCTAAATCGTCGCCGCCGGCTTCGTCTGCGACGAGTAATGCTGGTGGGGTGTTTGATGAAGTGTTGGAGGATGAAACAGGGTTTGAGATTGATGAGCTGGCTGGGTTTAGAGGCTTAGTGTTGGACATTTCTTACAGGTCTGCCTGCAATTTTCAAGTAAACACACACTTTACGCTTACATTGCTGATTATTGAGTTGCTGATTTATATTGAGTCTTCATTTTGGTTAATTAGTTTGCTTTAGCTTTCAGCCTGTCATTTTTACGGGGAAATATGCATATTCAGGTTCCTGTTTCCAGTAGTGCTTGCATTTAGTCAGTGGTTAAACCTATATTCTGCGCAGAGGATTATGATGATGGATTCTGCTGTATGCAAAATATTTGGCGGGATATTTGATTGAGTACCTTATTATCAGTGTAAAGCATCAATTAGCGACTACTTTTCCATTCTTTTGTTGCTTGTTTTCATGTTAGTTTCCGGCAGGATGTGTGCTTTGCTTCATTCCACAGAAGCCTCTCAAGTAGCTAATTAGCTAATTACACTGCAAAAGGTTTAGACCTGACAAGTGTTCTTCGGCGATATCTTTTTGTTGATCTGTGACCTTTTGATCATAGAAGTTCAGTGTTGGAAATTCCCTTAATGGCTTTCTCGGTTAAGTGCCGTTTGAGTTTGTCCTTTGCCTTTTGCGTAAATTGATCAAAGGGTTTCTCTGAAATTACTTAACATTATTATGAAAACTCTGATAGATGTCACATTTGACATTGAATTGAAGGCAATGCCTTTTCTTTTCTGAACTAATAGAACATTTTCCTTGAGAGACTTCTGTGGAATGAAGCAAAGCACTAAATAGTTGACGCATAAGTTAGTGTGAGCAGAGAAAATCTTTACTAGAAGGCCATAGATCCAGAAGAATCTGAGTAGAACTATTTCAGGGCTGAACTGGCTTTTAGCTTTCTGAACTCGTTAAATATCACTCTGATATTTCATCCTATTGCAACCAAGTTAAGCAAATCTAATTGAAGAAGTCATTTATTTATATTTTCCCATTTTCTGTCTATTCATTGTTTTTTTCTCGTCTTGTTCATTAATCTGTTCCCACGGCCACCCATTTGTCACGTTGGCTCAAAATAAAATAGGATGGTTTGATTTGTGAAGTATTGTGAAATTGTTTTCAAATCTATTTGAATGATATTTTGGTCATGCCAGGCCTGTTAATGTTGTCTGCTGGAAACGCGCCATATGTTTGGAGTTCATGGATAAGGTCGGACTCTTCCTGGTTTCTTACAATGGCTAGTTTCCATTACTTCAAAACATATTTTAACATTTTAAAGATTTTGTGAGACCCAGTATCAAAAGAAAATATAAGTTTGAGTGGTTTTGATCTAAACTGTAGTGCGAAACTCTGAATTATTGGTTTTTATTTTTTGCTCCCATATCGAGTTTCTAGCATTAGTAAATTGAAATTGTATCACTGAATCGCAACCTTTTGATTTCATTCTTTTCCTCCTAAATTGCAGGCTGATGTTTTAGAATACTATGACCAAACTATAAATTCTCCTAGTGGTTCCTTCTATATTCCTGCTGTCTTGAGGGTATGAAGCCACTGATTAAGTGCTGTTATAGTGACCCTTGTCATATTTCCAGTTCCATCTGCTTATAATATTTTCATATAAGAATAATTACATCTCATTTGAAATAGCTAAGTTACCTATAAATTCCTCCCTCCCTCTTCCATATATAATTACAGAGGGGGGAAATTTTGATGGTGATTTAACTATTACATGTGAAAGTTACTGCTATTGACCCTTTTCATTGTTTAGTTCCAGTTTTTACTTTTTGTGCTTATCAATGAGAATCTTGTATTAACCTCAGGTTCCACATTTACTGCAAATTGTCAAAAGAAGAAAGGTGAAAAGAGGCCTAAGTCGAAAAAATATTTTTCAGCGTGACAACTACACTTGTCAGTGAGTTCTTAACATATTTGTCAATTTTGTCCTCGTGCACTTTGGTTTTTGTCATCCATTTGATTCAAATCACATGTTGCTAAAAGGATTTCCACAAAACAGCTTTAACTTTCTCTCTACCTAAAAAAAGAAGCAGCAGTCATTTTTAAAGTCATTAGCTAAGATTTTATTTGGGATTTTTGGGGTAAATACATTATTGATTCTCATCAGACTGCCTCTTCAACTGGAAAAATATTATGTAGTTAAATTTTAGGGCCTCGATACTGTAATTGAAACAAAAGGCTCAGTAAAAAATCTTATTAGATGGAAGACTCGCCTAACATAAATCCTCTTAGTAATCTTTTGGTTTTATGTGCTAATTCATTTCATAACTGGAGGATGCTGCAGCTAACATCTCCTGTTAGCATCTCGCACTAGCTGAATCCTGTAATTTGACTTGTTATCTACCCACTTGACAGATATTGTTCTTCCACTGAGAACCTGACCATTGATCATGTTTTCCCTATTGCACGAGGGGGGAAGTGGACGTGGGAAAATCTGGTAAGATAACATGTGAAGGATATAGAATTCATATCTCATTTCATATTCGACGAATACTTCTTTGACCTATACTATTTGAAAAAAATTCAAAAAGCTTGTAAATGTTCTTGTAAACTGGGATAGGCCTTGGTCCAATAATATTACAGCATCAGATCAAAGTTTGTGCAAGGCTCAACTGTAAATATGGTTGCTTGGCCTCAAATGCACATGACGCATTATTATGGGAAGAATTGATGAGCTAATTCAATAGGCTAGAAGTAATGATCTGCAAAGTGGTGTGAGGCATCGCGAGAGTGGAAACAGCAACCTGGCAGATCATTTCTCATGTTCCGTAATAGAAGTTACAGTATGTAGCCATAGTTTTTGTACCAAAATTTCACTATCTCTGAAACAGGTTGCCGCCTGTTCAAGATGCAACTCGAAGAAAGGTCAGAAAACATTGGAGGAAGCTAGTATGAAATTGTTAAAGGTCCCTAAGGTATTTATATTTTCTAAGAACTGAATTGTTGATAGAGCAGAGATTCAAGTGTAATAGGCATCTGGCAACTGAAATTAGCTTTAGTTAACCTCTCTCTCTCTCCCCCTCAATATTGACAGGCTCCTAAGGACTATGAGCTACTCGCCATACCTCTGACACACTATGCAATAAAGATGATGAAACGAAAGGGATTGCCAGAGGAGTGGAAGCAGTACCTCTCAAAGCCATGACAAGAGATGGATCGTTCTTTAAAAAGACTGTTGATGAATGTAAATGGCCAACTAGTGGTATCCTTAATCTGTAGTGTGTGTATATTAATTAAGGTAAATATTTGAACTTCTTAAGGCTCGCTGTCTTCACGCTAATCACTTCATTTTGAAGCTAGATTACATAACTTACAAAATGTATATGGGCCCGAGCTTATGAAGTTTGTTTTGTCTAGAGTTTCATAGTTACTAATCTATGACAGGTTCCAGAATTTATAAGATATCACAATTCAGATTTATTGCGGCAAACATAATTGCAATTTAAATTCTAAAATTTGGGCCTTGTTGCAAATAAGATTTAATCTTTAAAGCATTTTGCTAATAGCTCAATTTTTTCATTTATTGTAAGTTTAACTCTTCTATTTTTCACCTAAGTTTTGATATGAGATTTAGACATTCACTTTTGAAGCCTATTATTCTGTTCTCTCTTCTTGTTTGTTTCATCAATAAACATACGAAATTGTAATCTGAACCATCAGAAAGCTTGAACTCCAATGTGTCAACTTTTGACTCAATACTCAAACACCATATGTTTGAAGACGAAATTGACAAGAGATGATAAGTTAGATGATGAGCTTCAAAAGTTTTCAAATTTTCAATTTTGAGATTGGATGAATGTCTAAATCTTAGGCTTCAAACTCATGCAAAAAATAAAATGATCAAATTAGCAAAAAATCGAAAGATTGTGATATCACTAAAACAATTTAAACATTGAATGCAATTTGCAATAAAAGTTCAAAAATTGATATTTAAATTACAATTATCTATTCTAAATATTACATCGAGAACACAATAAGCACGTGGCTTTGAGCAGTGTCGGGCCTTCTTTATATAATGATCGGGGCTATAGCCTATGGCCCCCAAATTTGAGGGGTTCCAAATTTTTCAAAAATGTCCATTAGTTATATTACTATCTATAACATTCTTCATCTAAAAATAAAATAAAATAAATCTCAAGTTACTTACTACAAGTCGATTGTTATGTTCTTGAATTTGTTACAACTTCATATTCATTTCTTAATGTTTTTATTGTATATAAAATATTAATGACGGGTTGAAGAGTGAAGAAATTGAGAGAAGATAGATGAGAGAGGCTGAGGTGGAGAGATAACAACTAAATTTGAATTTTTTTAATAATAAAAAATGACATCATTTTGATTATTTAATTTGTCACTTCAGTTCTAATCATGTCACTTCATAATTTGAGACAAAAGTTTTAAAAATATGCACGAAATCAACCTATAATTAGTATATTTTAACACAATTATCTGTATAAATAATGCACTTATCATTTATAGAGTTTTTATTAAGGTTATTATTTGTAGATATATAATTACAAAAAGTTCGATAATATTAAAGGACGGCGAGGATTGAATTATTAACCTCACTCTTTACATAAAAGAATCTTAAGGCTTGGATGTCCATGAAGGAACCTATTTGTGATTTAATCGTAGTATTTTAACATAATGAATTTCCAATTTCTCCAACTCTAATTAGGGAAATACAAAGTTATATTAAACCAAAATCGTACATTCTAATTGATGTACACCAATTAGCAATACCAAATTCTCATAGTACTACATTGGAATGAATTAGACATATGTTTAAATTCAATTTAATGGTTATTTTTATTACTTTTTTAGGAGAATGGTTTTGAATTAAGAATCATGCATCGAATTAGAACAAACTGAAAGTTATTCCCCAATCATCTATGAAATCGAAAATATTTAGTTTAAATCGTAAGAAATAAAAACTAGTAATTCCTTTTTCCATCAATCTTTATTCATATATCATGGTATATCGTAGTATAAAAGAAATTTAAGACAAAGTAGAAGAAAGTTAAATCAATAGAACATACACATTCAGTGTTGTTTAAAATTTTAAATAAAGTCTTCCCATTCAAACATCTTTTCAGTAATATATCACATTAACTCATGTGATGGGGTTGGGTGTGGGGCTCTCGGGATGAGAGCTTCCCCTTTTGGAATAAGTAATAAATCACATTAACTAATACATTACCTTTAATAAAATCTCGTTTAATACACCTCTTCTATCCAAATCTTTAGTTCCTTGCATTAATTATAACCTTACTCATCACACAAAAACCATGGAATAGGGTTAATTTGTAGGAGAGGCATTCCAACCTATAAGGACAATTGAGAAAACGCATCAAAGCCAAGTAAACACATATGTTGAGAATCGACTCGTCTTCAAGCTTGTCACGCTCCAATAACGCTGCTGCTCTACGCACTTGTAGCAGCAACGACAGCAGCTCCTAAGCCCAAATTGCAGCAACACCAGCACCCAATCAGCAAATGTCGTCTGTGTAGCAGTTCCCCAGCAACAACCCTGCAACACAGCTTGAGTTCTGGCTCGTTTCCGGCAGCGATCTTCTCTCTTTTCCTACACAAAACAAGAGAAAACAGCAGCAATGCAGGGAGAAACAAACAGAGAAATAAAGGGAGAAGAGAGAAGATAAAATGAGATCGAATGCTCTCTCGGCCAAAGTGCGGCACTCTGTCGTCTGCACTCCACGACCACGGGTCCAAACGAGATGTCAATCACGCCGGCACCACAACACCATCGGCACCTCCCTTTTCCAACCCGGTAGCTCTTCCACCGAGGATGAGAACAAGCACACAAAGTTACTTATGGGGTAGGATGAGTGTATCTCCTCTTACACCAAGCACGAAGCGCAAGACACACATATATATAGCTCCTAGTCTCAGAACTCACAAGGAAAGAACAAAAGAAATGGAAGGAACAAAATCAACGGGATTGCACAGATACTAGGGCACGTGGGGAAGACAATAGGGATAAGGGGGATGGGCTACCAAAAGGGTCAATGGAGTGGGCCAATCGGTGTTGGGCCAACAAGTATTTAACATTCTCCACATTTGGCCCAAACGTGGTGCGAGGAGAGCAACAGTGAGGTAACCGCACAAGAATCATCATCGCCGAGTGTCCGCTGCAAAATCACAAAGACAGAGCAAGGAACAATACGTATAGACACACAGTCCATACATGATCACAAAGATCAACCAAGGGTAAATTAACCGTGTTTAAACCTGCAAAAAAAACAAAAAAAATACCAACAAAGCATAAAGATATCTAACACATGTTTAGAAGCTCACAAAGCAATCACAAAGCATGAAGGCAACTAATACACAATTAGAAGCTCACGAAGAAACATCACAAAGCTAGAAGATCACAAAGATCGTCACAATCATCACACAGACGGTCTATCACAAAGATTGCTATCACTAAGATAGCATAGATCACCCAGATCGAGAATCACGAAGAAGAGAACCATCACTCAGATAGTAAACCACAAAGTATATCACAAATTCACTAAGCCATCACGAAGACACGAAGTTGGCACAAAGTCACCAAACCACAAAGCCACAAACAAAGAACCACAAAGGTATTAGTACACAAAGAACAAAACATGAGCATAAAGAAAGGGAAGAAGCTCCACCTCAAAGCAAACAACGACAGAGACACACAAGGAAACAAATTCATAAGCTCATGCACCCTAAACTTAAAGCTCAACCACAGACTCCACCTTAGTAGAAATCACTCATGGTTTCTTCAATAGTAACCACATTAGCCTGATCAAGATGTTGATTCTTCTTAGGACAATACTTGATATAATGACCCGTTTCACCACAATCATAGCACTTCCTAGGTTTAAATCTAAGTTTTGACTTCCCCTTATCATGAAACCTTTTTTCACCCCTCACATGCATGACTTTATTCAGTTCTTGTGCACCGTTATCAAGTTTTAAATCTAATTCCTTATTTTCAAAGCACTCACAACAGTGTCAAGCGTCACATTATGTCTACCATACTTAATAGCAGATTTAACATCACTGTATGAATCAGGAATATCATTTAAAAGGGCAAACGGAGCATAATCATCAATATGTTTATCGTCAGTCAATTTTATGTCTTGAACTAACTTAATGAACTCATCCACATTTTCATTAACGCCTTTAGACATGTCAAGTTTAAAACGGAAGAATCTTTCAATCAGAAACATTTTAGAATGCAAAGATATTTCAGTATACAACTCTTCAAGTTTTAACCACAAATCTTTAGCAGATGTCATTCTTTCTACTTTTCTAAGAACACACTCGAATAAATTCAAGATAATAGCTGACAAAGCAAGATGATTCATTTGCAATTTCTTTTTCTCATCAACTTCTTTATCATAAGAATCATCAATAACTTGATAAACACCTTGTTGAATTAAAATACATTCCATTTTCTGTTGCCAAAAACAAAAGTCCGTCTTACCATCAAAAGGTGTCAAACCATAATTCGCCAAAGAAGACATAAAGACACATAATAAGTCAAGAAAAAAAAAATTATCAGCCTTAATGCAGCGGAATACAAATCAGAGTAGCAAAAAATTCTCAAGGCAAACAATATTTTCGATTTAATTACACGACTAACAAACGAGATGCACGTTGGTAAACAGAAACAAAACCCAATCCTATACTGTACCAATCGACAGTCTTCTAGAATTTAAAAAACTGAGAGGTTTCTGCCGCTTTACGAGAGCGAGATCCTAAGATTAGGATCCCGACTTACCAACTACGACGAGGAAGAATCATGGCTCTGATACCACTGTTGAGAATCGACTCGTCTTCAAGCTTGTCATGCTCCAGTAACGTTGCTGCTCTACACACTTGTAGCAGCAACAATAGCAGCTCCTAAGCCCAAATTCCAGCAACACCAGCACCCAATCAAGATCTTATGCGTATGTAGCAGCTCAAAAGAACAACCCCGCAACACGCCTTGAGTTCGCTCGTTTCCGGCAGCGATCTTCTTTCTTTTCCTGCACAAAACAAGAGGAAACAACAACAATGCAGGGAGAAACAAATAGAGAAATAAAAGGAGAAGAGAGAAGATAAAAAGGAGATCGAATGCTCTCTCGGCTCAAAGCGGCACTCTGTTCGTCTGCACTCCACACCACGGTCCAAACGAGATGTCAATCACGTCGGCACCACAACACCATCGGCACCCTCCATTTTCCAACCCGGTAGCTCTTCCACTGAGGATGAGAACAAGCACACACAAAGTTGCTTATGGGGTAGGATGAGTGTATCTCCCTCTTACACCAAGCACGAAGGCAGCACACACATATATATAGCTCCTAGGTATGTAACTCACAAGGAAAGAACAAGAAGAAATGGAAGGAACAGAATCAACGGGATTGCACAGATACTAGTGTACGCGGGGAAGACAATAGGGATAAGGGGGATGGACTGCCAAAAGGGTCAATGGAGTGGGCAAATCGGTGTTGGGCCAACAAGTACTTAACAACATAAATGCAACTAACTGTAGGAAGACAACATGCTGATAAGCTCGACCAAAAAGGCATAGGTCGAATCGAACTTGAAACCTTTGGTCTAAAAGAATATCACTCCATCACTAGGCCATTTCAAAGGAACTTCTATTTCTCATTTCTTCCTGATAGAAGACCAACCTTTGAGTAAAAATTAGCATATATCACAAAAATTATATTTCATTACGAGAAGAGGCCTTTGATAGAAGTAATAGCATAAGAGTGATTATTTTATCTTGAATCTTGATCATCGACATGATTCACAATTTGCCAGAGAGAAGAAGGATTCTATTTGTTGCATGCAGATGCATCAAACTAGAAATCATAGGCTTGAAGCTGATTAACAGAACTTGGAGCTCTTAAAGGTCAGGAAAGAAGGTAATGAATTTTACAAGAGCTTGAATGGCAAATAATGAATTTCCAAAGCCATTGATGAAACATAAACAAACACCTAGTAACATCACATCCACAAAAAGAAAAGTGCAGTATATCTCCTTACCTAGGAGTTTATGTAACACAATGTTTGTGCTTGAAGAAAATACGAGTCCCTATACTCTCAGCCAGTACCAAGAAAAATCCCATTTCTGATCCAGTCCTCATGATTTATCCATGCATCACGTGTAAAATCGAGAATGCCCTGAGAGTCCATAAACAAGAACAAGCTAGCATGTAGGTTTGAATTGATGACATCAACATTAACAATGCGGTAAAAGTTTAACCAACATAGATTCTTGTTAATCTGCATTTTGAGCAAGTATCTTAGAAATTTTTATCTAGTTATCCAGTATAGATAAGAAGTAACTTGACTTGGTTACTTTCTATGCTGCTACATCCTGACGTATTGATTGATCACAGTGAGATGAGTTCTTCTATCTGACCGTCATCAAGAATCTAAATCTCGGTGACTTTATGTTGATCTAAACTTCGATAAAGTTTCATGTGAATATGAATTACTGACAATCACTTTGACTTGTTATGGGTAAGGATTACATGAGATAACTCAAGATTCTCCATATCTTATGTGGTGGTAGTGCTTGTATGTCATGCTGGTTACGTGTATCGAGTTACCCTATCCGTTTAGAATGATGACGTTCCCTTAAGAAATTCAAAAGATTTATTGTATTAAACCATATATGTTGAGTTAGATCAAATACAATGATAAGGTTGAGTGGTACTACTTAAAGAATTAAAGAAATTAAAAATAATTAATGAATGTACGATATCTTAAATAAGAGGATTCATAAGTCTAAGTACAAACCCACTCAACTTCGGTAATAAAGGGTTTAGTTAGCATTTATTCTCTAATAGAATGAATAAATATTTATGAATTAATTTATGTTTTAGGTTGAACATAAGATAATTAATTTATTTTAGGCCAATCTTTATTCCTTTTATTTGATCCCTGGACTGACTCATTAAAGCCTTTTAACTATGATATTTTCGACCACCCTTAGAAATCTCACTAGTATTATGTTTTTATTAATGTATTATTTATTTAATACATCTCTCAATTTAGATAGATATTATCTAATATTATTAGATATCAAGAGATAATTATTGTAGAAATGAATTATTTTCATGGATTGTAATAATTATTATATTTATTAGATATGTCAGAGTCCTATCACAATATGATTCTAGGAAGAATATTATAAATACAAGGTACGAGAAAATCAGACCATCACATCTCATCAAAGTAACTTTTGAAATTACTATTTATCACCATAAGAGAGCAAAAATTTTGGTGTTCTTCATAAATTACTCACGCTCAGTATTGGCGATCAGGCATCCGGGACATAGTCCAAAAGGTAAAAACTGAAATCCGTTATTTATCTGTTGTTCCAAAAATTCACAGGTAACTACGAGAAAACTCTTATGTATTGTAATTAATTATATATGAGTATGTTAGGAATATAATCAATGTATGTTGAATTAAATATCCAAGATAGATCCTCATGAGTACGTGTAAATTCATATTTTCATCAGTACATACAGTCCTTAACATACATAAATAAGAATAAATCATGTCAATTGGATTTGAAAAAATCTAATGGGTATTTTTAAGTGTGCATCTGAATTAGTTATATGCATATTTCTACATATAATTGTGTATTTGTGTATCTGTATCATTATTTGTGCATTGAATTTGAAGTGTCCATTTTGATTTATCATATATATATATATATATATATATATATATATATATATATATATATATATATATATAGGAAGAAATCAAATAAAAATCAATGTACTTTAAGTATATAGTTACTGCACTACAAAATATTAATGAATAGTGTTGTATTTTACCAGAACTCATACGTGCATTAATTTTATATGTAAAATGTATTAACTTTACATAAAATGTATTTGTTTTAGGTTCTTACGAAAAAATAATTTTTTATTATAACTCAACCATATATATATATAAGGGTTAGGTTCGCGTAGTATCCAGTCCTCAGATAATATGTAGTACCCAATCTAGAACATACATTTTGAATATGTGATCCCACCACCAAACACGTGGCATTTTATTTTTATTTATTTATTTTTTAATTTTCACAATGGTAAATTGGGTAAATATAAAAAATTAGCCTCCTCCTTCTTCTTCTTCTTCTTCTTCTTCTCATCTCCTCTGATTTTCTTCATCTTCTTCGAATTTTTTTACGGCGATGAGTAGCGGAGATGGTGACGCGATAGTGGCGACGCGACAGCAACAGACAACAACTTTTTAAAGAAAAAAGAGAAGAAAAATAAGATTTTGAGAAGAAATTTAAAGGATTTTATGGGAAAAAAGAGATGTGGATTTTGAGTGATCGAGAGACATGATGGTTATAATGGTGATTTACGACGAAGTTCATCGATAATTGGAGAAGGAAGCGGCAGAACGACGGAGAAGGATAATGAGGAGTTTTGCTGCCGAAAATGAAACATGCATACTACAAAACGTAAAAAAGCATACCACAAAACAACATGCATATTATAAAACGTAAACATGCATACTAAAAATATGAACCTGTATATTTTCTAACAAAAATATGCATATTACAAAACAACAACCTACATATGACTAAACACAAATCTGCATGGTATGAAACACAAACCTACATGCTTTAAAAAAATCAAAGGTTTCTTATTCACGATATCTCTCTTTATATCTTCTTCAATATACACAAATATTTATCTTGTTAATCCTTTGCTTTCTTTATTGATGATCATTTGTTTTCTTTCGAATTATGAAGTTAGAATTTATCGATATAAAAGTGAGAATAAATTTTTGAGAAATCAATCTCATGTGCATTTTTTGTTCAATATTATGTTGTTTTATGTTCAATCGTATGTAGTTTTACTTATAACAATATGTATGCAGTTTTCAGAGAAAAAATCTCATTCACTTTTTTGTTAACACGTATGCAATTTTGTGTTCAAACTTATGTAGATTTATGTTTTAAAACATGCTTGATTTGTTTTTTGTATCACATAAAAAATCAAATTACTAATCTACCCTTACTATAGCGAAATCAACATCTAATGGCTTAAAAATCCAAAAAAATCCCACCTAGGATCTATGATATGAATGAATGAGATTAAGTACTACATACTACTTCAGGCTTGGATACTATATGATCTCAATTCTATATATATATTGGTTATTGTAAAAAATTAGGAACGCATAAACTACGAGCACATGAGATATTATGAATTTGTCGTGAAAGTATTTTAATTCGTTGTGAAAATGCTTGAATTCATCAAGTAAGATGATGAATTCACCATATATATTTACGAATCAAAAATTGAAAATAGTTCATATTTTATAATTTAAAATAGATTTGTATCTGATCTAAGTCATATATATATATATATATATATATATATATGTGTGTGTGTGTGTGTGTGTGTGTAAAATATGAAAAAAATTGATTTAGAACAATTTTAGTGAATCACTCTATTAGTTATTTTCAACATTCGAAGGGCCAATTGACAACCATATTTTACAATTAGAATTTCTATATATATGTGACAATTGAAAAAAAATAGATATTCTACATCATCAAAAAATAAATTATTTTCTTTTTTAATTTTCCTTCTTTTTTGGATTTTTTTATAAAAAGAGAGACATAATGTACCTCTAACTAGGTTGTTCTCCCATATGTCAATCTTGTTATCTAATATATGGAATTCTAACTCAAACCATCATAAAATTCTTACTCCGCTGCCCCAACTATTGGCCCAATACTCACCTTCTTGACATCCAACGATAAAATTAACAACACCCAAATAATATGCTTCAAAAGTCTTCAATCAATTTTAAGTTTCTATATCAAATATATATCTAAATGTCAACTCCCAATTCTTTCAAAAATTAGTACAGACAAATTTGCAAGAAATAAAAAAGTGAAGCATTATTACAATGTTTTAAAATTGTATTTAATTTGCAAAATCACTAAAATATGAGATTTATTCAAATCAATCAGGCAGCATAGCTCTAAATGACAGTTGATAATATACTTAAATCATAAAAAAAATATAAATATGACGTTCTCCTTTGCAAAAGCCGTACCATGTGAACAAATAAGAAAAAAAAATTGTGCATAAGAAATCAGATTCCTCTATGACAAAAAAAACATCTAAGCACCTCCACACAAAGGTTCCAATCTAAGAATTGACTAAAAGGAAACAGAATGCAGCACCAAATGTTGGGTTAGCAACTGGGAGCTGATATTGAATAATTTATCGACTCTGCCTAATTTAAATCCTCTCTTTAAATCCAAACTCCTCTAAACAATAATCCCAGAGCCTCCCTTCTCTCATTGCACTCAAGCGGCCTTCGATTTGGTGATCTTTTTCTTGGGTTGCTTCCTTGTAATCGAGTTCTTCATTCCGAGAAAGAACAGCAATGCACCAACAAGAGCCGCACACTGACAAGAAATTCATGAAAAATGTTACACGAGCTGAACTTCACGTGCAACCACGGGACATAACAGTGTTAAGGTTTCTCTTTGTATTGGTTTTACCTGAAGGAAATCGTATAAGACTCTGAAAAACTCTGGCTTTCCAGCTTTGTAGTTGTAGAAGTCATACATCAAAGGAGTTGTCAATATTAAGTAATACATCTGTGGCAAGGATCAGAGGAGATGAGCTTTTGTGTTGTTTTTTGTTTAAGAGATCGAAAGAGTGGCAAATATCCGAGTAAGGCAGGATAGGGTTTCTCACCAGAAGATAAGCGCCAAAACTGCTGCCAAGGACAAATAGAAGTCCACCCAACCCGTTCAGAAAGATGGATGCAGCAACAAAAGTCCTGGCCTGTAAGTTCAGGAATCAGACAGCATATGGCATTAGAACACCCCGTAATTCAGACTATTTAGAGGAAAATAGAAGATAATACAAAATTCATTGGAGATTTACATCAACGTGGAAATTGTTTTTCCCAATTATTCCATCAATATACTTCTTGACAAGAGCCAATTTGGGAGCCCACTCTTCCGCTGCAGGTCCACCATCGTCTCCAAATTCATTGAACCTGAAGAAGAGTAAGCAACATGTCAAGAAAATGAATACAATTCCCAACAAAATAAAAATCAAATCAAATCAAAATCAAAAGAAGATCAAGAACTGTGTGCCAAACAACTGGGGGTGCTCAAGTATATCAACTGACAAGTTTACTTTTAATAAGTAGTAACAATATGAAATGTTAAAGAAAACTTCTGAACTTTCACCAAAGAACTACGAGACATACATATTATACGTGGGAATAAATTATATCATCTGCTCGGAAAGAAAATAACAGAAAAGGAATCAAGAGGTTTGACTCAGAATAGATGACGTGAGGTCCCCCAAGTCAAAACCGTTCGTGCTGATGGGGTTCTAGCATAAAGCCAATATAATTTACACAATGGTGACCAACAATCTCTAATATAATAAGAAATGTATCAAGCAATTACACAGATTATAGGTGCTAAAAACAAAAAAGGAAAAAGTGATGAAAGCACTTCGCAGTTGAGGAAACCACAAACAAGGCCCAGCTTATGTCCAAATTAGGCCATTTACTACCCTGAGGCCATACATGGAGAGTCAGTGACAAAGTGAGTTCAGAAGTCACAAATATGTTTCCATGTGATATATAAGTAGTGTGACACATGGCACTGAAACGCCCAACCTAACCACTTCCATGTGCGTGCAGACTAGCAGCTTAGTATCGCCCCAGTCTGAAAGTGGGATCAAATTTCAGAGATCAGTCATGTTTAATGAGTAGCATTATATGTTCTATAAGTATCGTTTGCACATACTTTGATGTTATTACAACTTATGATGAATGCTTACTTATTTGATGCAGTGGTCAAGTTGGAGATGGTTATTTTGATTTTTCTGAGAACTATTTGGATTACCAAGTTAAAGAGTTTGTTGTCTCCCAAGACCGTAGATGGATATAGGCAACTAAGGTAAGTATGTAGTAAGGACATATATTCACTAATAAAATTACAATGTTCGAGCACATTGAGATATGCTGGAGCCTGGCAGTAAACCAACTTCAAAAAGAAGATAAAAAGGTCTCTTGATATCAACTCTAGCATAGCACCAAATCCATAACAACACAAATGATTACGCCAGTCTTACATCATCATACAAACATCTTAAGAATGGCTCTCAGCTTAGATTATTAGTTTCTAAAACCACTGTTGTGAAAAACGTCCTCGAGGCTCGCCTGGAGGCGAGGCGCTGTCAAAAAGTATCAAGCTTAAGCCTTTTCTGCTGTCCGTGAGGCTTGAGCCTCAGAGGGCCGAGGCGCATGCCTCAGTGCTAAGCGCCTCGAGACTCCTCGAGGCTTAAGCCTCGCAAGTTTCAGTCTTTTATAGAATTTCAAGTGTTTTGGGCTAATTTTTAGAATCCAAATAAATTAAATAAAAAGCCCATACTTGTTAAGTCTAAAGTTTAAAACCCAATACTCAATTAAACATTCAACCTTAGCAGTAATTATATTTAAAAGAGAAAACAGAGAATCCGGTAGCGGCTCCTCAAAAAACAGAAACGTTCTCTCTTCTCTCATCTCGCCAGCCTCCTATTCGCATCACAATCAAGATTGGAAGATGTGGATGTTGATGACTCTATTGTTTGAATAATTGAATTTTCTATGATTTGATGTTTATGAACATTTTATGCTTTTAGTTTGATATTCTTAAGAGTTATAAATTATTAAATTTGATATTTGGCTTGCTATTTAATGTTTTTTATGAATTGTTTTTTAATCCGAGGCTTACGCCTCGCCCCGCCAAGACAAAACGCCTCATTTACGCCTTAAGTTTTTTACAACATTGTCTAAAACTATCAAAAGAAGCAAGTTAAGTCAAATGCTTTCATACAAGCTGCCTTTAGATCCATCACCTTAAAGCATGCTATCTTCCAATCTCATCACTTTCAACAACAATATCTAGTAAGCACTGCCGATTAAGTGATTTTCTAAAAAAACTACTACAGAAATTCATCTCACAACAAAATCCTTGCCTAGAATCTTTCCACTTATCACATGGCAAGACAAATAGAAAAGGAGTAATGTTTTGAAATGAATAGGAAGCAAGTTAAAATTAACCACGGCAAGAACAAGAGCTGGAAACAATAATTCCTCGAACATCTATCCGTTTGAGTAAGTTGGACTTCAGCCTCCACTCCCTTATACTACGAATGAGCCCCATTTGTAAACGAAGTCACCAGTGCTTAGATAAACGTGAAATCCTCCAAAAGGTTAACAGTGCGGGAAAATCAATGTACAAAATGAAAGTTGAATCCCTGTCAGTAAGTATGAAGAATTTTAATACCAGAATTTTATTACCATTTTCTATTTTTGAATAAGTTCTATGAATGTATTAATCCCTGAAGCAATATTCCCAAAAGTCAAATTTCCAGGAACATAATGATTAATCAAGAACCGAAAGTGCAAAATAAATAAGATCCAAAAATACATAAAATCGCAGCGAACCAAGGAAAAATTAAAAATAAACGTGGATTGGAATATTAAATGAAGCCTTTCAGTACTAAAACAATACTGATTGCATAGATCAAAACGCCAAATACATATTACTGAACACCGCATTCCAATAAAACAACAAATTCAACCTCTTCAACTTCAAAGGAAAACAGAAAATTCAGAGTCCCAGCCACAAAAGGAGCAGCTAGATCTAAGAAATACGTAACAATTCTGGAGCAGCAAGCCACGGAAAGATGCATCAACAATTTTTCACAAGCAAACGCAAATACAAAAACAGATCTGACCAAATAGAAAAACAACAAATATCTAGTGAGAGTGTTCACGGATTGTTTACATTTGCCATGCAGAGAGGATGAAAATGGAAGCGAAGAGCACACGTCCAAGAAATGAAAAGAAACCCATTTTTCTCCGGCCCTTCGCCTTTCACTGTGTGTCGTGCGTGTTTCTTCTCACTCTGCGAAGAACGGTCAAAATGGAGAGAACGGAACGGACGAACGAAATTGTGGTTGGGTGGGATTTATGATGTAGTAGGAAATTTGTTGGGAGTTATTTAATTCACTGGACTTCTTCAAAATATTGGTTTTGCATTGATTAGATTTGGATAATTTGATTTAATTAATCTTAATCAGTCCTGAGTTAATACAGATTTCATTGTGAAATTTTATAATTAGATTTTTTTTTAATTAAGATAGTTTGATTTAATTGATGTTGATGAACACGAGTGGGGATATGATTTTTTACCCAGTACTTTTTATTCCAAATCTATTAATTTTTAATCAATTTAGTTAAGTCTGTTGAGCAATTTTTCATAATTATGTGCATTAGGTAGGGCTGTTAAACGGTTCGGTTTTGGTTAACCGAACCAAATTTTTCGATTAACCGAACAGAATTTCTCCGAAAAAGTAAAACCGAAACCGAACCGTTTTAAATTTTCGATTAACCGAAAATCGATCGGTTCCAGCGGTTCGATTTTCGGTTAACCGAAAATCCGAATTAAAATTAATTAATAATAATAAAAAATAATAATAATTAAAATAAAAAAATAATAATTAAAAACTGAAACTTATTAAAAATAGATAAAATATTTAACAAATAATTAAAATAATTAATAAAGTAATAATTAAAAATTGATTTTTAGAATTTTTAATTAATTAATTAGTAATTAAAATAATAATTAAAAATAAAAACGATTTTCGGTTCCGAACCGTTTGGTTATCGGTTAACCAATAACCGAAGTTTTTTTTAATTTTGGAACCGAAACCGAACTAATAACAGAATTTATCGGTTTTCGGTTAACCGAATTTGTCGGTTTAGGTTCGATTCCGGTTCTAACCGAAAATCGTTTAGACACCCTAGCTAGGGGTGAGCATTCGATTTCGTTCGGATTTTGCCTAATCCGAACCGATCCAAAAATCCAAAATTTAAGAAAAACAACCGATCCTAATCAATATCCAAAATCCAAAATCCAAAAATTTTATAAAATATCCGAACCGAACCAAAAATCCAAATTATGAAAAATACGAAATCCAAACCAATTTTTGTTAATTTATATATATTTATATTAGATTTAAAATATTTAAATAAAATATTATTATTATATAAATTATATATAATTCGATTTTCGGATTTTTCTGATTAAAAATTCAATCCGATCCGATCCAAAATCCAAAATTTTGAAAAATATCAATCCGATCCGAACTAAAATCTGAAAATCCGAACCAATTTTAAATTTCGCTTTGGTCGGACGGATATTCGATTTTAATATTTTGCTCACCCCTACCCCTAGCATTAGGTTTTATTTCTTTGCTTTTGCCATTTGGTTGCAAAAAGTAGGAACTAATTAAAATGCCGGAGAAAATTGAGGAATACAATTTCAAATTCTCAACCCATAACGTTGCCTCTAATTGGTGAGAATTATTTTATTTTTTGAAGAAATTCGTGAGAGTTAAGTTTTAAAATGGGCATGGGTTTACTCGATGCAAGCTGAATTAGCAGAAGTAGATTTCCTAATAATAATAATAATAATAATAATAATAATAATAATAATAATAATAAATTATAACTATTGTTGTAATTTGTAGTTTTTCACATATAATTTATCTCTCCTAATTAAGGGTTCTATTAAAAAACATTATAATTGTTGGTTTTTCAAATGTAATTTATGTCTCACATGTGGTATGCATATTATTGCACATGAATAGAAATTAATGTACTTCAAAAGTGGCGACTACAAATTCCCACAATGACAATATGATGGTTGTTAAAAAGAAAATATAATCCCTATAATTTACGGATACATTATTGCTCACGATAGCTTATCAATGGATCATAGTCGAGCCTAAATAATCTTTTTAATAAAGGTTTCAGTATAAATAATATTTTCTAAAAATATAATTCATCCGTCCCATTTAAAGTGTCTCATTTCTTTTGGGCACGGATATTTAGGAGAAATGTATAAAGTAATTAAAGTATTAGAAAGTTGGTAGGTGCCACACATTTTGAATGGTTAATTACTTCCTAAAATGGAATTGAACATTTATAATGGAATAACCCAAAAAGGAAAGTGAAATATTTTAAATGGGACATAGAGTATTATTTAATTATCAAAAAATGTAATATATATATTGATAGGATACTACCAACTACTGCGCCCAAGATCGCGCCCAATACAAGTAACCCCGACATCGCTCGGCCTCGACAAGTTCGCCCATGAAGACCCTAAAATCGGTGGGAACCAGAAGCTCAATCATATCTAAAAGAATCCTAATTCAAGAGGATGATGATCTCGAATCCCAGCTAGAAGACTTCAATTCAAGATCTGCGTCAATACGTTTGTGTATAAATAGAGGCTAGAGTAGACGAAATAGATTCATTCACACTTTCAGAATCGCTTACACATTCAATACACGAATACTCTCTCTCTCCCGTGGACGAGATCTTATTCATAGATCGAACCACGTAAATCCTTGGTGTTCTTAAGCGATTTATTTCCTTACGAAATAGAGATCGATCATCGGGCGCGTCGTGGGAAACGAAATTTTGTGTTTTCGATCAACCACCGCTTATGGAAATAATCATGACCAGTACACCGTGGCCATGCATCCAGACCGCCGCCAGCAACAACAACGCCGACGGCGAAAGGGAACGCCGAGCTCACTGGAAGAGCCCAATCGAGAAGAAACCCGAAGGACATGTCCAAAGTCTCGACGAGCACGGACACCCGCCTGCAGGAGGCGGTTACCATAGCGGCGAAATCGCAGCAATAATCCGGGAACATCCGCTCATAGTAAACCTCGACGACGCCATCGAGGGTTTCTCGAGAAAAATAAGGAGAGCTTTCTCGATTACCTCGGTGATACACGTGGTCGGCCACGCCTGAAGAACGAACGTCAAGCCTCATCTAGATACGAGGCATCACAACGAGGTCGGGGCCCAAACCGACCGCGCAAGGAACGAGCAACGCGGAGAGGACGTCGTGACCGCCGCGGCCCGGCCTCGATCGCTGAATGAATCCATCCAATAACTCCGCCCGATCTCCGCGGACGAGCAGCAGAGAAAGGCATCGTGGCCGCCGTGAAGTCGGTCCGAGTCACCTAAACGAGTTCGATCGTCGAACTCCGTCCCCATCTCCGAGAGGACGGCTTCGATGGATACGGAAAATAGTCACCCCGCTCTCAAACAGATACTCAACACTTCTCCCTGATAAATACCGGTACCAAGCATCGCCCCTACGACGGGCCGAGGATCCACGTAACTTCCTCTCGCAGCCCAATACAACATGATCAACCAACGCCTCACGGTTCATATGTGTAAACTCTTCCCGAGTTACCGTCGACAACGCCCGCAGTGGTTCGGCAGCCTACCCACGGAAGCACGGCCCTATCGCGACCGATGGCGCCCTTCCATCAAAGGTTCTTCCAAAAGGCGGAGTCAAAACATCGCCGGACACCTCCTCACCATAAGGCAAAGCCGTAACGAGTCCATCGTTGACTTCATGACGAGGTTTAACAAGGAGTGTTTGAAGGTCAAGATGTGAACGACCGTTAGTCATCTCGCCTTCCAAACGGCATCTTGCCGGGCCTTATACCGAGAGATCGCTGGCACGAACCCCGCATCATGACAGAGTACATGGCGATAGCCAACCGGTTCGCCAAAGCGGACGAGGTCGACAAGAGAAAGCGCGGGCGCATGCGCAGACCCCGAAAAGGAAGAAGAGATGAAGGAAGGAAGATCGAACCAGGCGTGAAGCGCCTTGAAAGATTACATCGCCTGATAAGGTCCAGCTCGGTCCGCGTGGACGCCTCGGAGCGACCTCAATACACCCCGCTGACGGCCGAGGGCGTAAATCTACGCCCATATGAACTGCTCGAGAAGCCTCGACCGATGACAGGAGGAAAGAGGCTACCGAACTGTGGATAACATCGCCATTCCACTGAGACTATGGGCACGACATCAAGAGTGCAAAGAACTCATGGGAGAAATAGAGATGTTGGTTTAAGACGGACCTCGAGAAAGTACTAGGCGATGGGTCGCCAAGCCGACCGAGTCAAAAGAAGAAAAGCAAAGGAAAAGGGTAAATTACGACCCCACTTAAAAAGCGAAGCGACACCGACGAAGAAGGAGACGACGAGCCCCAATATGAAGGGTGGTCTCCACTATTACGGCTCCCCGTGGAGTCACGGTCTTCCTCAAGGCCGGGTTCAAGTCCTAGAACCGCGAGCCTAACAACAAGAGGTTCGAGAAAGGACGGGCGACACCTTCTCCGAAGACGCACCCGCACCCGCAATAATACCCCACCAGGATCGCTGGTGATTCGTAGTGGTCGCGAATAAGTTGGTAAAGCGCAGATACATTGATAGCGGCGTCGGTGAGCATCCTTTTCAAGGAATGTTTTGACAAGCTAGGGATAGAAGAAGCGCCGCACAAGCCTGCCGCCGCCACTCGTAAGCTTCGTCCCAAGAAGAGACGCTACCCGGAGGGATAATTGAGCTACCCACGGTGGGAAGTCACCAACGAGCTCCACCAAGGTGGTGCAATTCTTAGTAGTGAAGGCCCACCGCATATAACATCATACTAGGCGAGATTGGTGAACTGTAAGGCGGTGTGTTCAACGCACCACCTAACAATGAAGATACCCACCACGGGAACAACCGTGATCCGAGGTGATCGTAAGCAAGCCAAAGAATGTATGCAAGTTGTTTTACAAGGTGCGGGACCTCGGTCCAAAGACCCACAGCATAGCAATTAAAGAAACCCGAGGAGTCGAGTCGAAGTACATCGCCACTCCCCGACGGTCAGTGGAAGAGGTCGATTGTACAAAGACGAGCCATTAAAGGTCGCCAAGGTTGGTTTCACCAAGGCACCTAAAGTGAAGGATCGATCATCCAACTCCTAAGGGAATTCGGGACGTGTTTGCTTGGTCTCCCCGACATGACCGGAGTCTCGCCGAGTATCATCACCCACCGCTCAACATCGACCCGAACATAAAGCCGCTTCGATGTATAAAAAGAATTTTTGCAATGAACGAAACCAAGTCATTCATGACGAGGTGAATCACCGTTAAAAGCACGCATACTGCTCGAGGTCAAATATCCGACCGGATAGCCAACCCGGTGATGGTAAAGAAAGGAGGAGGGATGGCGAATGTGTATCGACTACACCGACCTCAATAAGCATTGCCCAAAGGATTGCTATCCCTTCCCAACATTGACAAGAAGGTCGACGCTACTGGTCGGATACGAAGTCTTCGCTTGACTTATACAAAGGATATCACCAAGTCCCGATGGACGACGAAGACGCGCCAAGACAGCCTTCATTACCGACTTCGAGTCTTTGCGATAAAAAGATGTCATTCGCCTTAAAATGCAGGGCTACCTATCAAAGGATGGTGGACAAAATATTTCAACCCTACATAGGTCGAATGTGAGGTATACGAGACGACATCGTCACAAGAGCAAGGAAGAAGTCGCAGTGTTCGACCTCGGATCATCCTCGGCCTTCTTCGAAAATCAACCTAAAGTCAATCCCGTATGCATGTTTGCGTCCGTCCGAAAGTTCTCGTGGTGTTGGGTTTCACAAGAAGGGCTAAAAGCAAACCCGCCCAAGGTCCAAACCATTTTAGAAATGAATATGCCAAAGACCATCCATGACGACATTAGCTAACAGTCGATAGTCAAGACCGAGCCGCTTATCAAAAGCCGTGGATAAGCAGCCACCTTCTTCAAGATACTCAAAGCCCCGAAATTCTCATGGGACGATGTACACAAGTCCGCTTTGAAGATCTCAAGAGCTACTCGCCAAACTCCCCACTGTCTGTCCCGAAGAGGGAGAGGTCCTTTTCTCTACCTCGCCGCCTGACGAATCTATAAGTGCGCCTTGTACGGAAGAAGGACGCCAGCCCCGTGTATTTTATCACCGAGCACTAAAAGGCCCAAACGAGGTATCACCGGAGAAGCTTGCCTTAGCGTTGGTAAACGCCACAGGAGATTACGCCCATACTTCCATGCGCATCCCATACAAGTCCTCACCGACTACCCACTTCGCAAGTATTGACGAAACTCAAGCCTCGTGGAGAATCGCGAATGGGCAATCGAATCGGCGAACACGATATATCCTTCTACCCCGCCAGCCATCAAAGGTCAAGCCCAGCGGATTTCTTGCCGAGGCTAACTTCGCCGAGAAACCAAGCCCACCGAGTCCAGATCGACAATGCCGTTCAACCAATGGATGAAATACCAGGAGGTCGGCAACTCTACGCTGACGGGCTTCGGGAAAACGGGTAATGGAGCAGAATCTTACTCCTAGGCCCTGACGGCCAAGAGATCACCCACTCACTTCGTTCACATTCAAAAATACGAACAACGGCGTGGAGTATGGCATCGATCGCAGACTTCGCCTCGCTCAAAGTCTCGAGATACGAGCCGCAGCAGAGTTCACAACGACTCTCAAGTCGCCGTGAGCCAAATGTTGGGAAAATACGAGGCAAAAGCGACGTAATGAAGAAGTATCTTGAAAAGCAAAAAGCCCGCAACGGACTTTCTCACACTTCCGTGATAGTTCGCATCCCAAGGGAGCAAAATAGCCGAGCCGACATCTTATAAATTGCCTCGCCATCAACGAGCCCGCCAAGAGAGGAAGTCCGGCGTAAGCATAGACGATGCCGATAACGGAGCCGAGGTCAACGTAGTCTCGGATGAAGAACCCAATTGATGACTCCATTCGAGAGCACCGGAGAAGGCGAGCCGCCCACGACAAGTCGGAAGCTAGGAGGATCCCGAACAAATCTGCGATATACAATTGAGCAGGGGGTCCTATACGTAAAGTCATATCTCCACCTCTTAAGGTGCTTGGGTCCGAACCGAGCTAATTACGCCTCTAGAAATACACGAAGGATCATGCGAAGCCACATCGACCCCGAGCCTTGTCAAAGAAAGTCATGCGATGGGGATACTATCACAACAATATTCCAAGACTCAATGGACCTCGTAAAAGTGTCCAAGTGTCAAATCCATGGAACGCATCAAGGCTACCGCAGACCGACCTCACCTCCATACAGAGCCCTCGGCCGCTTATGCAATGGGGATCGACATTGTGGGCCCTTTTGTAAAGCACCGTGACGCCTCAATTTTAATTGTTGCGATCGACTACTTCACGGCATGGAAGGGCGAGCCCTCGGCGAAAATCACAAGCAAGAACGCCATCAACTTCGGCTCTGAAGAACATAGTGTGTCGCTCGGCATCCCTCATATCCTCATTTCGATAACGGAACACAATTCACTGATAAGACATTCAAAGATTGGTGTCAAGAGCTTGGATCCAACAAAGTTCACCTCGGTGGCCCATCCTCGCAAATGGTCGACCGGGTTACCAACAGACCATCGTAGGGGTCTAAAACTCGCCTCGACCGAGCTAAGGGCCTCGGGTGGAAAATTTACCACGTCTTATGGTCGCATCTTACAACACCCTGACCGAACGGAGAAATACCCTACGCTTGGTGTATGGAACCGGCAGTGATCCTCGCAGAGATCGGAGTACCGAGTCCCCGCATTATCGACTTCTCCGTCAAGCAATGGGGAAAATCTACGAGCTGATCTAGACCTACTCGAAGAAAGAGACCTCGCCACATCAAGGAAGCTCGGTACAAGCAACAAGTAGCTCGGTATTACAACCAACAGTTAAACCCCGACACCCAAGTGGGCGCACCGCATCTCGAATAATGAAGTCAAGAAAGCCACAGCAGCTCGGCAAGTCGGAAGCCACATGGGAAGGACTCACCGTCGACGAAGTCCTCGGCAAAGGGCCTATAAGCTCGCTTCAATTGTCCGTGAGCAATTACCCAACGATGGCACATCATTCATCCAAGAGATATTATGCATAAGTGTCAAGGTCGGGTCTTGTTCGGTCGTGTCTTTAAAGTCCCTGCTTAGAGTCCGAGTCTTATTTGGTGGTCGCGCATCTTTTATCAATAAAATATTATTTTTGCAAGTTCTACTCACTAATGCATAATTAATCTTCACATTATTATTTACCCTCACGGAGGGCTTAATTCCCTCGACAGAGGTCGACACCTTCGTTTACAAGAAGGTAAATTTAACGCAAGCATGCCTACATACGAGATCGATTTCCTTCGCTTATATCAAGACAAGACTTATGTAGATGATAAGGGACCACCCTCCCGATGACCTCGCAAAACAGAACCATTCCTACATACGAGATCGACACCTTCGCTTATTTCAAGACGGTTCTCTATGTAGACGAATAAGGGACCACCCTCCCGATAACCTCGCAAAAAACAGAACCATTCCTACATACGAGATCGATTTTCGCTTATTTCAAGACGGTTCTCTATGTAGACGAATAAGGGACCACCCTCCCGATAACCTCGGCAAAAAACAGAACCATTCCTACATACGAGATCGACACCTTCGCTATTTCAAGCAGCTCTTTCTATGTAGTCAAGTAAAGGGACCACCCTCCCGATGACCTCGGCAAAAAACAGGAACCCCTACCTTCGTACGGGAACGGATTCCTTCGTTTACTTGGAAGCCGAACTCTCTACGAAGACAAACTACCTTCGCATATTACTCTTGTTCAATACAAAGTCAATACGAAGCAAAGAAATCATTCTTATTAACAAAAAGATGTATAGGTTACATTTTACGAGGACGGAGCGGATCGAAAAGTCGAGCCAATCCCTAGAAAAATCGGGATTCAAGCAGCCTCATCTATACTAATCCTACCTCTACCTCGCCCCTCGGTCTACACCACGGGCCCCGCCACCCGACCGGTCACTTGAAGAAGCCGCCTGCATGAGCTCGACCGCCACCGAGGACGCCTGGTTTCGACCCCCGAGGATCCACGCCGCTCAAGGGCAACAGCACGCCTCTCGAGCCGCCACCCGGATCGCCATAATTCGGTTCATTTATTCTAGATCGAGAAGCTCCGGCAGAAGAGGCCTCGCATCCCGTCAAGCATTTCGTCGAGCTGTGGTTGTCGAGCGACGACGCCAGTATATGCTCCAAGCCTTTTAATTCAACAGATCGCCTCGCGAATCGCCGTGAGGTCCGACCATATTCACGCCGCACTGCGACAACCAAGCGGCACCTCGACAACCTTGCTTCAACTTCGTGGATCGCCATCCCACCATTTCGTGGATAACCTCCTCGCACTCGGCATGCTCCTCGCCTATCACCTCGCCTCTCCTTAGCGACCTCGAACGCCTCCTCCAATTCCAAAAGTCGAGCCCGGAGCTGATGCTTGACATCGACTCACATAACTCAAGAGCCCGCGATGTCTTCGATTCGATTCAACCAAGGAGAAGATCAAGCATTTCAAAGACAACCGAATAAAAGATAAGTGTTTTCATATAAACCGGTGATTCTATTAATATGCCCTTAGGCGTAAAACAAGTGTACATTTACATTCAAAAAAAAAAAAAAAAGAGACAAAAGGGATCAAACCTCCGGATGCCTCGCCTGCCCACCACACCGCCTCGGCATGGAAAGCCTAGCCTCCTCCGCCTAATCTCACCAAGCCCGCCGGCCTCCTCAGAACCGCCGGGCTCGCCGCTTTAGAACCCCACCGCAGATCCCCCGACTTTGCAAGATTGGCCATTGTAGCGCCGGTCGTGGATCTCGGCCCACGGGCAAGCGCGAATGATCATGCGGTCGCCAGTAATCAAGACGAAGTCAAGCGCGCGCAGACGGAAGCTCCTTCAGCCGCGAACAAGGACATCGAATAGCCCGCCAGACATCGCCTCTATCTCCTCATACCCATACTGGATTTATCCACCTGGTAGTCCTCGGCGATTTCTTCGATCAAGGCCCGAGACGACGCGCTTATTGAGGACCTCGGCCGATCGCCCACCATCCCGAGAAGCCCCTCAGAGGAATAGCCTCTCGCAAACGCCCAAGCATCTCACCGCGACTCGCCACCACTCGGCCTCCGACCCGAGACCTCCACCGCCTTCATTAACCCAACAAATCGAAAATACATTATCTATATCACTCACAAGGAAGAAGGATAGGTCGCCACCGAAAGGCAGGGAGCTCACGAGAGCCAACGACGATGTATTCTGGGTCGGCAAGAATCATGCCCTCGGGATAGCACGCTTAACCTCTTAAAGCGCCTAAGAGGCCGAGGCTCGTGAGACTACAACCGACATCTTTCAAAATCGAGGAGGAGAGTTCGACCTCCTTCAAAAGAGAGAGTGAGCTCGACGCCGGTCAATCCTTCCTTCTTCCTTATCCCCGATCAAGTTCATCGCAAATAAATACAAGAGGTCGTGCATGTACACACAAATAATCATGACAAAAGACAAGAGAAAGAGGGCCTCACCTTTCACCGACTCCACCACGGTGGCAGGATCATAAGGGCTAAGCCCTCAGTAGTCGCGAGCTCGGCCTCTGAAAGGCCTCATCCACGAGACCTACTCGCCCAAAGGCCTCCTCCAGCCACCGTCAATCTCGTCAACCACCACATCGGCGATCTTTCTCCGATCGCCATATAAACTCAGATCCATCGAACCGACAAAAGAAAACTTCTTCCGCCAGCTCGAGATCTTCGACTTTATCTTCGCTTTGAATTACGACGGGTGATAAATAATACCACCCCGAACCACCCTTCAAAAAACGATACAAGCCCCAAAGTGAAAGGAAAATTATGCCGATAGCATAGACACCTAGCCCACCAAATGCCGAAAAGAATTTATGAAAGTCATAGTGATATGCCAACATCTCAAGTTCGAGAGGATATGGAATACGAAGACCAGCCCGAGGTCGTCTTCAGAGAACGAACCCTTCCGGAGTATTATGCTCCTGACGGGGCAACATAAATTATATTAGAAATACGGTATTGAGAGACAATCTCCTTTATATTGGAGGTTGTTAAATGGAAGAAATGAAGACACTTTACCAAAATCCCGAAAGTGGGACAGAATAAATCCGACTACGGCACGGATACGAAGCTCAAGATTTAGAAGGTTATGCCATAACTTACTTTTGGTTTTTCAAGATGACGGTGATGAACCCGAGACAACAATGGCGACGGTTATACGCTTTTCGTAAGTTTTGGAAGTCCGAATTTTGAAATCGCAAAGTGATACGAGAAATGGCGATCACAAGATATTCCCTATTATACGCTTTATCGAATCCAACCATCGCCGCATTAAATGCGCATTAAATGCGTATCCCGCGCCTCTGCACTCAATGACGGCAGAAAAATCCTGTTCGTGCCACCAAGATTTCGCCAAGGCCTCGACAGGTATCGTCAAGACCCCTTAACGCCTGACAGTGAAGCCTATAAGACCTCTTAACACCTCGGCAGTGAAGCTCGCCGAAGACCTCGCCAACGCCCGTCCGGTGAAGCGGGCCAAGACCGCTTAACGCCCGCCGTCGGGTGAAGCCACCAGAGACTCGCCAACGCCCGCCAGGTGAAGCGACCAGAGACCTCGCCTAACGCCGCCATAAGACTTCGCTTAACGCCGACAGCGGGCCAAGACCTCGCTTAACGCCTCAACAGTGAAGCTGGCTAGAAGACCTCGCATAACGCCCGTCATGGTAGCTCGTGACACCTCGCCGAGATACAAACAACAAACATGACTCGATGACACCTCAGCACAAAGATACCAGATACGACGCCGTAATTATCGACACACACAAGTCGACAAAGAAAAGAATGTCAAAGATTGTCCAAACCCCGCTCGTCATAAACAACCCCATTCCAATGACCTAAGGTAGGATACGCCCAACTACTGTGCCCAAGCATAATACAAGTAACCCCGACATCAAGCTCGGCCCGACAAGTTCGCCCATGAAGACCCTAAAATCAGTGGAACGCAGAAGCTCAGAATCCTAATTCAAGAGGATAGGATCTCGAATCCTAGTTAGAGAAGACTTGGATTCAAGATCTTTGTGTATAAACAGAGGCTAGAGTAGACTAATAGATTCATTCACACTTTTGTAATCGCTTCACATTCAATACACGAATACTCTCTCTCCCCGTGGACGAGATCTTATTCATAGATCGAACCACGAAATCCTTGGTGTTCTTAAGATTTATTTCCTTACTAAATAGAGATCGATCATATATTAATTAAAATTCATCATTATTTATCACAATAAGGTTAAGTATGTCAATATAATATAGCTCATTTAACAAGTTTGATCACAAGCTAGCTAGTAGGATGAGTAATGTCAAATTCAAGCTCACTCGTTATGTTAATGAGCTTCATTCGAATAGTATATGAGTAACTCTACCCATTGACTATCTCATATATAACTTTGCAATTTTCAATGTGGAACCTCAAGGTAGAGCTTTCATACGGTTTACTCGTACGTCTATAAACTTTTCCACATTCTTTACTATTGAACATGTCTTTGCTCGGCAACGGCATAAACTTTGGGTTGACTGATTCGATCTATGTTTGTCCAATTCTTTCTTGTTCCAAAAGGGAAGTTTTCTTTTTGGAAGCCCTCGCACTCCAATTTTATGAGAATATGAGGGGGTAAATCACATTGACTAAATTAGATGGACTTTACCTAGTACCCACAATGAGTCACTCTAAAGAGGATGAAACTCTCACAAGGAATTTTTTCGTATATGTTTGTTCTGAGAGGATTAAATAAGACCAGACTCTTAAGAATCGACTTATGAGTTATGACCTCCTCCTTGAGTTTGGTTTTATCCCCTTGTTCCTCTTTTTTGTTTTGTTTTTTACTTTGGTTCTATAATACAACCATATTTGGAATTCATTAAAAAACAACTCTATGGGCGGCTCACTTTATTAGTGGGCTATATAGGCGATCTCGCTTTCTAGAAGGGTCAGAGTTTTGGTCGTAGGCCAACATTAATTCATTGATTGTTAAATTAATAATCATGCAATTACAGAAAAACAGTATCCAATATGAACATGCATCTTGATCACAATGTAATCAATATGCATTCCTTTATACTCCCTCCGTCTCATTTAAACCGTCAATCGAGTCAACCCATTCGAGTTAAAGCGATAAAAGTTGGGTCCACACTTTTGAAGGAATAATTACCCACAGAAATAAACGGACATTTTAAACGGGACGGATATATAGAATGTCAATCGAGTCAACCCATTCGAGTTCGGGTTAGCCCACTCAAATTATTTGGATATTCGGATCAAGTCATTCGGATTCATATATTTTTTTATAAAAAAATTTCAATTCTAATCCTAAATATTTGGGTTTCGGGCTAATTCATTAGGCCATAAGGCTTACGAAAAAAATAAACATATATATATATAGTGAGGTTCAAATGAGAATATTTTTTAACGTGACAACTAAGAACAACGAAAATTCGTTGTGAACAAAATGAATTCGTTATGAAATTTAATGAATCCGCTGGAGAAAATATTGAATCCAAAAATTCGAAATCTTCACCCATGGTTCGAATCTCATGAGGAGCAAAAATTTTATTTTTTTGGATTCAGTAACTTTCCAAACGGATTTATCATCTTTTAAACTGAATTCATCATTTTTGATTCTCATGATAAAAATGGTTCTCACGTTAACCCTCCTCGACTTTGATTCAAATAAGAACCATTTTATCCTAAAAACTAAGAACCAAATGAATTCGTTATGAACGTTGATGAATCCGTTGAGAAAGTTAATGAATTCAAAATTTCAAATTTTTTCACCCGGGTTCGAATCTCATGAGGGACGAAAATTCTATTTTTTGGATTTAGTAACTTTCCCAGCAGATTCATCGACTTTTACTGTGAATTCATCATTTTTTTGTTCTCACTTTTTCACGATATAAATGATTCTCACGTTAACCCTCTATATATATATATATATATATATATATATATATATATATATATATATATATATAATAAATATATTTACATAAAAGTAAAAAATATATAAGTTTTGACTAACATAAAATTCAAAGACTAAGAATATACACAAAAGTAACATTACATGACATGAAAAATAACATAACGTAATTAACAATAATTTCCCTCATAGTATCTCACAAATGAATCTAAAATCTAATCACATGAATAACATCTAATGAAGATAATTTTAATAAATAGAATTAGAAATAAAGAATTACAATTATAATATTATGCAAATTACATTACAATATTAAAAATAGAAAATAATACTCATAACTAAATGCTTTTTTCTAATATGCTTTAAAATCCGTATTCCAAATACTAAATAATCTTTAATAATATAATACAATTATAATGGAGTTGAAACTTAAATCTTAAAAATAAATTATAATAGGTTAATTCGTTATAATACCATTTAAATTACATTACAAATAAAAAATAGAAAATAGTGCTCATGCCTAAATTATTTTTAAATACCCCTTTGTGCTCATATTCCAATAACTAAATGATCTTTAATAGTATAATACAATTATAACGGAGTTAGAATTTATATTTTGAAAAAAATTAATAAGTTAATTCACTATAATACCATTTAAAATTATATTGAAAATAAAAAAGTAGTGCTCATAACTAATGTTTTTTAAATATATATTAATATCCACATTCCATAATAGCTAATTCAATATTTAATAAATATTTAATAAGTTAATTCACTATATTACCAATTAAAACTTATAACTTGTAAAAATTTAATAAACTCATTCACTATAAATAACTAAATAACCAATCCATAAAAACTACAAAAAGTTAAAATAATTCGACATGAAAAGTAAATTGTTTCAATGTAAATAATATTATATATATATATATAGTGGATCAAATGAGATCTTCAACTTTTTTGAGAACTAAAAATAAATGTGACCCATCCATTTTTTATAATCTAACGGTCAAGATTAATTATAGATCGTTTATTATCATCAATTTTTAATGTTAACTGTTTATCCCTATAATTAAGGGATTTTATATATTCATTTACGATATAAGTTCACATATGCACAATCACTATGATTACATGAACATAGCAATTAATTGGAATGTGATAGCATGCATAAGAACTACAATTACATAAACAAACAATATGAATTACACGAAAAACGAAAAATAGAATGTGAAAGATCCAAATAGTGAAAATTTAGGATTTAACTATTTTTATCATTATATATATATATATATATATATATATATATATGGGTTGGATCCAATAATAACTCATTTTTGTAAGATCTTGAAAACTATGCACAAACGTATAAAGTCGATGACAAAATCTATAAAGTTATGCATAACGAAAACATTCTAAAAAATTGCACAATAAAACAATTTTAGAAAGTTTTTACTATGCACAACTTTATATCATTTTGTGCATCATCTTTATACATATTATGCATAATTGTAAAAAGATGTAGCTCTCATTTGATCCACTCCTATATATATATATATATATATATATATATATATATATATATATATATATATATAGAGAGAGAGAGAGAGAGAGAGAGAGAGAGAATTGAAATCATATAGTACCCAAACCTTAGGTAGTATGTAGTACTTAATCTCATTCATTCATCTCATTGATCATATCGTGGAGATTTTTTTTCGAATTTTTTAAGCTTATTTTCACTGATTTCACTACAATAATGGTAGATTAATAATTTGATGTGATTAAGAAAAACAAACAATACATATAATTGAACTTACTTATGCATATAAGTTAACACAATAATATATGTAGTTGAACACAAACATGCATGTACGTTGGAAGCGCACGCTCAGCACCCAACGCACTCGCGCGTCCCTTAGTGCCCATTAGCCAATATGCATTTTTATGTTTTGTTATATGCATCAATATGTTTTGTTTGCGGATTTGTGTTTTGTGGCCAACATACAAGTTTATGGTTTGTTATATGCATAAACGTGTTTTGTCATATACATGTTTATTTTTCGTGCCAACATGTAGCTTTATGTTTTGTTATATGCATGAATATGTTTTGTTATATGCATGAGTATGTTTCTCGACAGCAAATCTCTCATCCATCATTCTCTGTCAATTCCGCCGTCTCTTTCCCTTATTACTACGAATTCACCATAAACCACCGTCATAGCCACCATCTCTTTTGATTCCTTAATCTTCTATCAAATTCATTTTTTATTTTTTTCTCAAAATCCATCAATTTTGTTCTCATTTTTTTCTTCCAAAATATGTTATTGTTATTGTTCGTGTGTGCAACCGTTGTTGCCCCCTCCCCCCGTGTTGGATTTGTATATTGAAAGCAGATTAGTTGATTTTGTATATAATGTTTCCGGTTACCACTCTTCCGATCTACTACCTGAATTGTTAACTTGATTGTATATGTTGTCTCTTTATCTCATATAAAAGTTAGATCATATAGTGTGTACATGGCAAATTGATTTCTTAGTTTTCCAAGAAATAGACATTAGTCACAACGTCCATAACTGAAACTGAGTACATGGCCGCTGGAAGCTGTTGTTCCCAAATCCTCTGGCTGAAGCAACAACTAAGAGATTATGAAGTCGCAATGAGTGAAGTACCCATCTACTACGACAACTCCAATGCCATAGTCATCACTCTGAATCCAGTCCTACACACCATATGCAAGTACGTTGATGTCCGATATCATTTCATTCGAGATCACATCGAAAAGAAAGACATCAATGTTGAGAAAAGTCACACTGCTATGCAATGTGCTGACATTTCTGACGAAGCCATTTGCTGAAGATAGATTCAACATGTTGTACGGAAAACTAGGACTACTGAACCCCGAGGAGTGATGAGCTGAGTCTGACTAGTTAAACCTAATAGATATCATTTAGTTGAGTGACTCGTTAAAGCTAAATCCGACTCATGTCAAACTGACAGACAGGACATGCAGACATCAATGGACCAACTATCAGTAATATTGGTTCAAGGAGGAACTCAAACTAATAGGTAAAACTAATTAGTCAAGCTGATAAGTTTTAACCAATGTCAAAACTAATTGAAGATAAGTAAACTTCAGTTGGTATCAATAAATCAAATTGATAAAAATCACTAAGAACATGCGTTATAAAAAATTGATAGTATGATTACCACTTTATAATAATTATCCATATATTACCTTTGCTAGGTATTATCCGGAAGCGTAAGAAACAATAGAATATTTTTATTTTCTACTTTTCTATGTGTAGAAATTAATAAATGCTTTTATGTATAAGCAAAGGCGGGTTGTACTTGGTACCATTGAAACTTTAGAGGGGTGAATGCAAATAGTAGATAGAACACAGGGACTAGGAGTGATTATTCGGATTTTGGTTTGGATTTTTGCTTAATCCGAATCGATCCGAAAATTCAAATTTTGAGATAGAAAAAATTTGATCCGAAACGAAAATCCAAAATCCAAAAATCCTATTTTTTTTATAAATTTTTTTGAATCGAACCGAAAAATCCGAAAATCCGATACCAGTTTTTGTTAATTCTTATATATATTTATATTAGATTTAAGAATATTTAAATAAATTATTATTATTATTATTATTATTATTATTATTATTATTATTATTATTATTATTATTATTATATATTTGATTTTGGATTTTTTTGAATTTAAAATATCCGATCCGATCCGATCCGAAAATCTAAAATTTTAAAAAATTCCAATCCGATCAGAACCAAAATCCGAACTTAATTTTAAATTTTGATTTGATTCGGATCGGATATTCGATTTCGGATATTTTGCTCACGACAACTTCATAATGCTTTTCCTAGAGGTGTTCATCCGACCCGGAACCGACGGGTCAGAATCGGAACCGGGTCAACGGTTTCGAGCCTGGAACCGTGGTCAACGGTTCCGATTCTAAACCAATCCGTCTCCTACATGGTTACGGTTCTGGGTCCGTAAATCGTGAACCGTTAAACCGACGGTTCCGAATCGCCGGTTCATGTAATTTTTTTATTTATTTTTTCGATTTTTTTGTAATGTAATATGTTTAATATCATCAAAATACAATTATTATTATATAAAACACATAAAATAACATCTAAAACATAAAATAACAAAAAACAATAAAAATTGGAACCGACAGTTCACACGGTTCCAGACCGAACCTACGGTTCCGGTTCTGAACCATGTGAACCGCTGGTTTTCGACGTCTCCCCCCCTCAACCCAAAAAAAAATTCAAATTTCAAAAATCCTCCCAAATCCTACCATTTCATCTATAAATACCCCCCTCCCCAATCCTACCATTTCAACACACCAATTTCTATTCTCTTACTCTCTTACTCTCTCAATTCTTGCCCTCATACTTGCGAATTATTGTTATTCTCTTGTGTAGGGAAATCTGATTTTAACCTTCTCCCGAGGATCTATCTTGGATGTTTAATTCACCATACATTGATTATATACCTAGCATGCACCTATATAATTAATTGCAACACGTTGGTGTTTTCTCGTGTTTACCTGCGAATTTTTCAAGCAAGGAGTGGATCAAGACTCGTGCTTTCATCTTCTGGACTGTATCCCGAATGCCTAAACTCCAATGCCGAGTGAGGACAATCTAAGGAGAGTGCTATAGAAATTCGTCTTCTTCCTCTTTTCAAAGTTTTCGAAAATCATAACTTGGAGAAGTATGATTCTCGAAAAGTTCACTATTGAGGATTAGGGTTTGATTTTCTCTCACCTTATATTTATAATGCAACCCTAAATCCTATCCGATAGAATTTCAGATATCCAATAAATATAATAATATCACTTAAGATAGAGATGATCAAACAGAGTCCCGTGGGACTCTAAGAGGGAAGGTGGACTGAAATTCACTAAGCTCCAGTCTGGATGGGCGAGCCAGGATCAAATGTAAGGAATAAAGATGGGCCTCAAATAAATTAATTATCTTATGTTCATTGTAACATAAATTAATTCATAAACATTTATTCATGCCACTAGAGAATAAATGTGACTTACCCTTTTATTTCCGAAGTTGAGTCGGCTTGCACTTGAACTTCACGAATCCCGTATTTAAGATATCGCACTTCCATTAATTATTTACGCCGCTTACACCGCTTAAAATAATTAATATCTTTAATTCCTTAAGTAGTACCACTCAACCTTATTATTGTACTTGAGATAACTCAATCTATGGGTTTAGTACAATAAACCTTTGAGCTCCTTAAGGGACGTCATCATCCTAAATGGATACGGTGACTCGACACGGTAACTAGCATGACATACAAGATCGCCACCACCCAAGATGCAGAGAATCTTGGGTTATCTCATGTAACCATCACTCATAACAAGTCAAAGTGTTGGTCAGCAACTCATACTCACCTAATACCTTATCAAGGTTTAGATCAACGTAAAGTCACCGAGATCTAGTGTCACGACCCGCCTACTTAATTAACTAATTAATCAAGTAATTATCATTAATTACCTAATTAATTAGCCAATTAAATAGACAAGCTATGACTATGGGACTATTTGAATCATGATTTCTCATAGGGATAACTCAAATGTCGAGGTTTCCAGGTTTTATAAAAATTCATCGAGTTTCGTTTGGAAATAGGATAGCCCAAAATACCAACGAACATCAATAATCAATGAATCGATTCCCACCTCCAACAAGGACATCATCAACAATCAACATATTTATACATATCAAAATATACCAGATTCAAAGACATTCAAGTTTGATAGTATCATGTCGAAGATCAACATTAACAATTCGAGTATGCACAACAGATAGGGTGGCCGAGAATTATGTATGGAGACAAAATTCTGGGCATGACAAAATATATATATAAGATCAAAATCCTAGCTCGGTGTCCTTTCTGCGCATATCTCCTCGCTAACCTCGCATATAAGGAAAACATATGCGAGGTACGTGAGCGAAAAGTACTCGGTGGACCT
The DNA here is from genome assembly GCA_036937905.1 of Salvia rosmarinus. NCBI lineage: Eukaryota > Viridiplantae > Streptophyta > Magnoliopsida > Lamiales > Lamiaceae > Salvia > Salvia rosmarinus. The sequence goes on along the minus strand of CM072822.1, from coordinate 58,030,268 downwards.
TGCCATAAAGCATAATTGACTTGCCACTTATTTTTCTAACACTGGGTTTTAGTAAAATAACTGCTAGATTTTCACATATAAAATATTTCATGATGCATGCTTCTTATCATTCTATCTCATGCTATGCCGCGATCTTTCCGTGTCGGTCCTGTGGGCTCCCCGCTCACGGATACCATATCTACGCTTCTTTCTGGGATCGAGAGTAGGCCTCCTTCAATACCGTGATCGGTCCCAAGGCTCCCGATCACTCTTGTACACACGACTCGTCTTCGGGAGCTCATCCGGCCTGAGCCCGACGTCGTCTATGATCTCGTAGATAGGCGTAATGCATATGCTAAAATAGGCAAGTCAACTCGTTTATAAAACATGCACTTTCATTTTGAGAAATAAACAATTATTGAGCGCTCATTAAGAGATAGTTAAGAAATGCCCACCTGGATAGTTGTTACCCTTTATTCAACTTTTTCTAACGTTTCTTCCTTCACGTCCTTTCTTGCCCCACTTGATCCTTGTAACATAAAATTATTATTGAATTTAGTAACCTTCCTTATTCATTTAACTACTTATCAATAGTTTACCAATTAGAATTTCAACGTCTTATTAATAAACAATCTCTGCGAAATTTCGTGAGAGTAACGCTTATAATATGAATAGCCCAATTAATCGAAACTCATCCAATTTCATCCCAAGCTCCCCAATATCATCACCATATACTTAAATATGCATTTAGAATTTAAAACAAGATTAAATTCATTCATTTACACTTTGATCGCCTAATGTCCTTCAACTACATATATAGAAAATTTCAACAGCTTTTACCATCTAAAATACATTTAATATCAAATATCTCATAATTATACTCATTTAGTATCAATTATCATTAATCCATGTTCCATTCAAATATTGATCAAGTTTATCACATAAAATCATAACTTTGCACTAAACTTTAATTTTTCAACTTTTAATACATATGTTCAAAAATTCTCATAAATTCAACTTAAGCATTATTTTATCCTAGATCTCAAAAATCATATCAAATACATCAAATAAAATCAAGAAATCATAGTTCAAAACATCCCCTTCATTTTCAAAAATTTCAACTTTATTCATATGCATGAATTAAATTCTTATAAATTCATACCATGCATTACATATATCCTAAAGCTCAAATATCATGTCAATTTGATCAAATAAAATCAAAATCCTTAAGTTCCGATCACCCTTAGTTTTCGAAAATTTTAGTATGTTTAATACACATGTTTTAATTTCTATTTCTTTAATCATAAGTTGTTTATTTCTATTTCTAAACATATATCCAAGCTCAATTCAATTAAATCATAACATATGCTTCACATACAAAATTTAGGGTTTACATTCAAAACTTTAATTCATCAACTTTTGTAAATGAAAGAATTAAATCCATAGAACATGTTATTTATACTTCATAATCACAATTAAATCAATAAACATAATGAAAATTAAACAAATCAACCATAATCCACTCTTCATAATTTTCAAAATTATAGGATTATAGAACATCATATATATCAATTTAAATCATAAAACTTAGGTTAAATCAAGTAATTACCTTGCTTGGGTGAAATTCCACTAATTTTCCACTTAAATATGAATTTAAATTGAAAATAAAAGTTTTGTGTGTGCTAGTGTGTGTTGGCGAAACTTTGGAAAAAATAAGGTTGAAGATGATATATTATGTTGTTCATAAATTTAGAATGTTAATTTACATTTCATGTACATTTTATATTCATTTCATTAAAGTTTGACACTAATTTCCAAAATTTATAATTAAACCTCTAATATTACTAATGTTACTCCTTAATATCCTTTAATATATATGTCTATATTTCTATCAAATATTAGATTACAAAACAAATTATAACATGATTGAAATTAAATTCTATAACCATAAATTAAATTCTTTCATGTATAAATATTCAAATAGAAACACTTAATTTCCTTAAATTTCAAAATTTATAACAAATAATCCCTTTATCACTAAATAATAATAATAAAATAATTTATTCAAGCAAATTAATAACTTGAATAATAATTCATCTCATTTATAAGAAAATTAACATGCAAAATAATTAATGCATTTTATAGCACAATTTCTATTTAATAGCATTTTCATTCAAACACACATTAATAATCACATAATTCACATTTTATCATAATAAAACTCATTTCTAAATACTCTACATTTTCTAATCTCATATCCTTCAATTAAGCAATAATCAATTTCTATTGATTAATAACCCTTTTATACCTCTTTATTCATTCTTATGAAATTAATAGCTTTTAAGCCTCTCATTACGTTTAATTAACCTCTAATTAATACTAAAGATTTTTCGGTTACTACATCTAGGTTCTTCACGACGGTCGATAGAAGAACTCATCTCATCATGATCCATCAATACGTCGAGGCGCATACTGAGCATAAACAAGCAACTAAGTCAAGTCACTTTATCTATACATGACTTTTATACCCACAACTCGCCCTCAAGTTGTCTTAGGCGTGATACTTTTATATCTCATTAAGCTCGACCAATCATACGGACTTCGTGATCTACAACACAATCGTATGATCTAACTTATATACGAGATAAAGGGACATACATATGCAATCAAGTAAACAATTCAGATATGAGATTGTAATAGTGGTAACAGAAATATTGTATACAAGCTTAACCAAAGCTGCTTCAAAGATACAAATCCAACAATCTTCCACTTATACTAAAGCAAAACCTTTAGTATACAATGTGTCTCTACTAGCTATTACAAACAACACCATCACTTTGCTTCTCCCACTTATACAAAAGTTTTCTAAGTGGGTGCCATCTTCAAATCCAAGTCCTCGAATATGCTATTCGTAGACTTTTACAAGAGCTCTTCGTGAATGGATCGACTAGGTTATCCGCAGCATGCAATCTTTTCAATCAAGACATCTCCTCGCCTAACGATTTCTCGTATGACATGGTACTTTCTCTATGTGTTTGGTTACCTTGTGGGTCCTTGGTTCCTTCGAGTTTGCCATCGCACCGAGTTATCACAAGAAACTATGATACTCTTGGACAAACCAGTACCACATCTAGATCCATGAGGTAGTTCTCAACCATACTGCCTCTTTAGCGACCTCCGAGCGGCTACATATTCGGCTTCCATGGTAGAGTCCGCAATGCATCATTCTTTACACTCATGAGGATCGGCTCCTCCTCCCAAGGTAAACACGTAGCACGAGGTAGACTTTTCTCATCACGGTCGCCTTGGAACCGAGTCCGAATAACCTAAAGGCATTAGACTATCTCGCATGGTAAACTAGCTCATAATCTCGAGTCCTTTTCGTGTGCTTGAGTATATGCTTTACCGCAATTCAATGAGTTGTCGAGGTTAGATCGATATCTTGCTACTATGCCTACCGCATAGCGTATATCGTGTCTCGTACATAACATTGCATACATGAGACTTCCTACGGCGGAAGCGTAAGGAACTTGTCTCATTTCTCTATCTCCTTTGCGGTCATATAGTGATCGCTCCTTAGATAAAGGAACACCATGCCCGAAGGTAGCAATCCTTTCTTGACGGTCCCGCATACTAAAGCGAGTAATTACAGATCAATGTAAGACGCTGAGATAAGCTCAACATTTTTCTCTTAGATCTCGGTAAACCTTGATCCCAAGAATGTACGCATCTCCCAAGTCTTTCATTTGAAACCGATTGATAACCAACTCTTTACGCCCGATAACAACTTCACATTGTTGTCAGTAGAAGGATGTCATCTACGTAAAGTGCAAGAAATACCACGTCACCGTTGACATCTAAACGATACACACAACTTTCGCTAGGCAACTAGGTAAATCCATGGACTTTACCACCTCGTCAGCGTAAGTTCCATGATCGAAGCTTGCTTAAGTCCATAAATGGACTTCTTAAGCTTCCATACTAGATGCTCTTCACCTTCACCATATAACCTTCTGTTCTTGCAGATAGATGTCTCTACCTTCTTCAAGGTAACCGCTTAGAAAAGCGGTTTTCACATCCATTTGCCAAACCTCAAGGTTTAAGTGGCCGCTATGGCCGTAAGAATTCGATGGACTTGAGATTGCTACGGCGAAAAGGTCTCATCGAAATCGATGCCTCAACTGAGTGTACCCTTCGCCACAAGCCCGGCTTTAAAAGCCAAAACCTCTCTCTGAATCTCTTCCTCTCAGATACCCACTTACTACCTACGGCTTCCTTTCCATCCGTAGAGGTGTCTTTTCAGATACATCCATAGTTGTTATGGACTCAATTTCTAAGTCCATAGCGGTGTGCCATGATCTTGCATCGTTCTTGTATCGCCTCACCGTATGTACATGAGTCGATTATTATGCCGCCGCTTCCTGTGACTAAATCAAGATTCACCCACGAACATAAATCGATCGGGTTGACGAACAACCTCCCACTACGACGAGTGCTACCGCACAATGGCAACGGTTGGTGCAAGAACTTGTGGTTCTCATCTTGCACAACTTGTTGGATATGTGCCACTTATGCAGTTTGTATTTCGGTGGAACTCGACTCACTTCAATTTTAAGTATTTGGTGTCGATCCATCCCACTGATACCCACGCCTCGCACTTTCGCTTAATCGGTGGTGGAATACGATCATCTTCTAGTTCTTGAAGAATGATTTCAACTTTGATTTATTGTTTTCATATAATCCTCTTCTAAGAATCGGGCATTAGTGCTAATAATGACCTTCCGATCCTAGACTATAGAATAACCACATTTCGTTCCTCTAGGATAGCCATAAACATGCCTTGCTTGCATCTAGCCTCCAACTTGTTAGCCTTCTTGTTCAAAGACATGTGCTAGATCGCCCCATATCCATATGTGGTTTAAACTAGTCATGCCCCAAACCACAACTCGAAAGCGGTCTTTTCGATCGACTGGATGGTACTAGATTTAGCAAGTATGTCACTTGTTTCTAAGGCGTATCCCGAATCTAAATAAGCGTGTTTCATAACTCATCATTGATCTAACCATTTATAAGAGAGTCATATTTCTTCGCCCGACACACCATTTCTCTGTGGTATGCCCTGTAGTGAAATGGGAGGTAATCTCACACCGCACCAAATAGTCCATAAACTCGTTCTCGAGGTATTCGCCACCGCGATCGGACCGCAGATGACTTGATATTTTACCAAGCTTCGCTCCACTTCCGCCTTAAATTCTTTGAATTTCTCAAAGCATTCTGACTTGCGGTGAAGTAGGTATATGTATCCGTACCTCGAGTAATCGTCAATGAAAGTGATAAAATACTGCATTCCTCCACGAGCTTGTGTGGACATAGGTCCACATAGGTCGAATGGACTAGCTCCAACACTTCTTTGGCTCTATAACCCTTCGCTTTGAAGGTCCGGTCGACATCTTTCCTTCTATACAGATTCGGCATCGGGAACAGAGTAACGTGAGATCACCCAACACCCATTCTTAGCCGCCTTTGGATCCTATTTAGATTGATGTGACCTAATCTAAGATACCAGAGAAATGTGGTGTCATCTTGCGAAGAAAACTCCCTTCTTAAGGTTTGAAGTAGATGATGGATTTGTATACTTTGGCAGTTTGGTTGAGCTTGTATACAATGTTTCTGTTACCACTATTACAATCTCCTATCCGATTTGAATACTTGATTGCATATATCTGTGTCCCTTATCTCATATATAAGTTAGATCATACGATTGTGTAGAAGATCACGAAGTCTGTATGATTGGTCAAGCTTAATGAGATATAAAAGTTTCACACCGAGACGACTTGAGGACGAGTTGTCGGTATAGATCATGGTATAGATAAGTGACTGACTGACTTGGTTACTTGTCTATGCCGGTATGCGTCTCGGCGTATTGAAGGATCACGATGAGATGTGTTCTTTTATCGAGCGTCGTGAAGAACCAAGATCTCGGTGACTTACGATGATCTAAACCTCGATAAGGTATTAGGTGAGTATGAGTTCTTGACCATCACTTTGACTTGTTATGGGTGAGGGTTATATGTTCTAACCCAAGATTCTCCGCATCTTGGGTGGTGGCGATCTTGTATGTCACGCTAGTTATCTCATGTCGAGTCACCGTATCCGTTTAGGATGATGACGCCCCATAAGGAGCTCAAAGGTTTATTGTACTAAACCTACAGCGTGAGTTAGCTCAAGTACAATAATAAGGTTGAGTGGTACTACTTAAGGAATTAAAGATATTAATTATTTTAGCGATCAGAATGCTATAAATAATTAATGGACGTTCGATATCTTAAATACGGGATTCGTAATGTCTAAGTGCAAGCTCCGACTCAACTTCTGTAATAAAGGGTAAGTCAAGATTTATTCTCTAGTGGCATGAATGAATGTTTATAAATTAATTTATGTTCGGGTGAACATAAGATAATTAATTTATTTGAGGCCCATCTTTATTCCTTGCAAATGATCCACTGGTGGCCCGTCCAGTTCGTTGGCTCATGAAAATCGGCACCCATAGGTCTCTCTAGGATAGATTTTATTCTCTTTATCCTATAAGGATATTATTATATTTATGGGATATGCATGGATCCTTTCCTATGGGATTATGGTAATGCATTATAAATATAAGGTAAGAGATAAAGTCTAGGTTAATCCTCATTATTACACAAGCAAATTTTCGGCCATCTCATTCTCAAGAGAGTAGATCTCGAAAATTGTGTGAGAGCATTGGGTGATTTTCCAAGCATTCTCCATAGATCGCCCTCACTCGACGTTGGAGATTGGGCAACCGGATACACCCGTAAGGTCAAAGCACGAGTTCGATCCGTTCGATCCATTCATCTTGTTCCATCGACCTCTTGGATCCAAAGGTAAACACGAGAAAACCCCACGTGTTGCAATTAATTAAATAGGCGCATGCTAGATTATAATCAATGTATGGTGAATTAAATATCCAAGATAGATCCTCGGGCGAGGCTAGACATATGTCATCCCTACAAGAGATGCGACATAATTAAAAAATTATGTCTTGTAAATAGTATAAAGCGAATTATATAATGAGCCACCACAGATAACTTCGTTATTTCTTATGATAGAAACACTACTATAAAAAACAACTGAATATCCATGAATAAATAGTTTGGAAAGCGGAATAAGGTTCCATGCAAGCTCAAGCACATATAAAACATCTTTTAATACTAAAACTGTTCTTTCAAAACATAAAGAAACATCTCCGATTTAGCGGCCTCGACTTTCGCGCGTTGCCCATGGAGATCGTTATTTCGCCATCATGCAGCTCCCTTGTCTGTAGGAACCCTTGCAAGGTGTAACAAACATGATCGATCGCACCTGTATCCACTACCCATGAATGAGTAGAACAAGTCGCTAAACATGTTTAGTTACTAAAGCAAATAGCGTACTTGAGCTTTGAGCTTGGGGCACTTAGCCTTCCAATGCCTAGTCTCACTGCACTTGAAGCATTTGCCCTTCTCCTTTGGCTTTTTCAAACCGCTGGTAGAGCCATTTGTATTATTCTCACTCTTTTCTTTAGCCTTAACATCTCTTGAATTCCACTTTAACTTTTCATCTTTCGATAAAACAGTGGTTTTCCTTGAGGTGCGTACTAAAGATTGTGCACCTTTGCCCATTTTGTGTTCTTCCGTTACTAGATCCTCTTGCAATGAATCTAGAGTATAACTCTTATCATAAAGGACTACTCCATAACGGAAGTCATCAAAAGACTTGGGCAAAGTGTTGAGGATCATATCAATTCTGACTACGTCATCAATATATCCTCCAACCAATTCGAGCTCTCCGAAGAGATTGATCATTTGCTCTACATGGTCATGCACTGAATCGCTTAATTTCCTTCATTGAGCTTGACATTATTGATTTTGTCAAATTATGACAAGCGATTACATCTGACTCCTCATACGATTTCATGAGATTTAGCCATATTGTGGTGCGATCATCCATCTCTTGATCTTTGAGTTGCGGGACTCGCATGATGACCAAAGAAGGCACTTTGCCATTCTATTTGATTTGTCCCATTTCTCGTGCTCCTTGCGCCCTCATCGATGAATAAATCGCCTAGAGGTTTGGGACGGGTGTAGTGAGTACAAATAAATTTTCTTCGGCAAGAAGAACAATCTTAATGTTTCGCTTCCACTCGATAAAATTTGGACCGGATAGAGGATTTTGTGCGAGCATATTGATAATCGGTGTAAGAGACATATCTGAAAAGATAATGTAAACACATAAGCATACGATCGCACATAATTCGTAACAATAATATTGTAACATTTTGATAAAACAATATTAATTGAAACCTCCAATCGCCCAAGGATTCCACATACAAGCCAGCGTGTGGGCGCTACACGAACCCCTCGACTGCACTAAAATATACCTTTTAATCGTTTAATTTCAATCCATGTCAACTTATCCTTATGACAAATGAAATTAATGATTGGACCTACTAGACCACATCACTATCACAAGAAGGGACTTCATGAAGTTGTACTTGAGGTGATGTCTAAGCAATGATCATAATTTTAACAAAGAAAATGAATTTTAGAATTGGTATACTCACTAGACCATACCGCTTCAATCCGAATTCTTTTGTCTTCTCATTTTAAATCTATCTCTAGAGAACTTATGAAAATCGCATATGCAAGCCGCAGCGTGTGGGCGCTTACATGAAACTCCCACTTCTCAATAGATTAAAATGTTTTATTTAGAAATCTCATCTATCAAACTTATGACAAACAGTGTAAGCAAGCCACGCGTGTGGACGTTTACTCACAATGCGTATCACTTTGTTTAGAGATTAAAAAGTGGAGGTCTTGACATTATAATTTTAGAAATTGTCGGATTACTTGCTTAGTCTTTTGTTTCAAAAGGTTTGTCCATGCAGATCACGTAATCCTAGCATGCTTTTCTATAGAACTCAACATGTAAAACATGCTCGCAGAATTCTAAAAAAACGCGATAAACCTAGCATGCTTACTATGCGCCTCCAATCACGAAAACATATAATATGTTTATCTACGTAATTAAACATATATAGCATGCTTCTGCATAATTTAAACATCCACGACATGCTTTGAACGATAAAAATAAAAATAAAATCGTTAATCGCGCTCACCGTGGATCTCAGATTTCGCCTAATTTATTACATAAATTTGCAAAGCATGATCTTCAAAAATCTCGAACGGCCTCGCGTGCGGGCACGGACGGATTCGTCAAACCGGATTTGGGTCGAAATTTGAAAGCGGGCGAGCGGTGGATCGGGCCGGATCGGGTCGAAAATCTAGAACCGGATCGAAAAATTGGGTCTGGGCTGAAATTCGGGTTTGGGCCGGGTCGGCCCAATGTGGACTGGGCCGTATGCGCTAGGGCACAGTCCATGCACACGCCTAGCACACCCGCCGTCCTACCTTACGCGATCTGGCGGAGCGTCGCCTGGAAGCTGCCGAGAGGCATCGAGCCCAGCATCGCCTCATCGTCGCCCAGGGTCATCGAGCACCGAGCGGCAGCACGCTGTCGAGCGTCAAGAGATCGCCCAGCAACGCCCGCCGTGTCGCCCGACCCCTGCCGAAAGCTCCCGGGAAGTCTGCACGCATCGTTGTCGAGGACTGTCGTCGAGCGTTGCCGAGGCTTCGCGGCGAATCGCGCCGCCATCAACGCCGCTTGCGACATTCCGCTAAGACCTCGCGCGCCCACTGCCGAAGCTGCCGAGCGCTGCCGGGCACGACCTACCGAGGTGTGCCACCCGATGCCGCCCGAGGCCTACCGGCACGCGTCGCCGAGACGCCCGATGTTGCCGAAGCTTCCTGCCGAGCCCGCCGAGCACGTCGAGCTTGCACGCTCAGTGCCGAGGTGTGCCGAGGCATCCGTACGAAAATCATGTGCCCCCCACGCCCGGCCTACCGAGCCGTGCCGCCGACACTGCCCAATGCCTGCCGATATATCCCGCCCAGGTCCGCTGAGAGCTTAGGCCCCTGTCCGTCTGATGCCACCGAGAAAACATGCTCAGCTGCCGAGAGGTGTGCTACGAGCACCGAGCACGTCCGCGTGCCATCACCCGCACACCCTCGACCGTGCGTTCGATTTTCCGACGTGCTACCCGTCGTCTCGTTCTTCATGTTTTTTGTCTTCGTTCTTCTTTTACAGATTAGATTTACAAGAAAAATTCTAATCTAACCACGGATTTTCTCGTGGTGAAAAACAAAATCCGTCAAAAAATAAAACGAGCCACAATGAACGACAGATCCATAATTAATTAATTATGCACGTAATAATCAAACGTGAATAATCCAACAGAGCCAAGATACAGATCCCAGGCTCTGATACCAATTGTAGGGAAATATGATTTTAACCCTCTCCCGATGATCTATCTTGGATGTTTAATTCATCATACATTGATTATATACCTAACATGCACCTATATAATTAATTGCAACACGTTGGTGTTTTCTCGTGTTTACCTGCGAATTTGTCAGGGAAGGATTGGATCAAGACTGCGTGCTTTGATCTTTTGGATCGTATCCCATCGCCTAAACTTGAATGCCGAGTGGGGACAATCTATGGAGAGTGCTATAAATTCGCCTTCTTCCTCTTCTCAAAGTTTTCAAAATCCTAACTTGGAAGTATGATTCTAAAAGTTCACTATTGAGGATTAGGGTTTGATTTTCTCTCACCTTATATTTATAATGCGACCTAAATCCTATCCGGTAGAATTTCGCATATCCAATAAATATAATAATATCACTTAAGATAGAGAGGATCAAACAGAGAGTCAGTGGGACTCTAAGAGGTGGGACTAAAATTCACTAAGCTCAAGGCTGGATGGACCAAAATTGGGGATCAAATGCGAGGAATAAAGATGGGCCTCAAATAAATTAATTATCTTATGTTCACCATTTCGTAACATAAATTAATTCATAAACATTTATTCATGCCACTAGAGAATAAATCTTTGATTTACCCTTTATTTTCAAGTTGAGTCGGCTTGCACTTAGACTTCACGAATCCCGTATTTAAGATATCATGCGTCCATTAATTATTTACGCTTCGACCGCTTAAAATAATTAATATCTTTAATTCTTTAAGTAGTACCACTCAACCTTATTATTGTACTTGAGATAACTCAACTGCGGGGTTTAGTACAATAAACCTTTTGAGCTCCTTAAGGGGCGTCATCATCCTAAACGGATACGGTGACTCGACACGGGTAACTAGCATGACATACAAGACCGCCACCACCCAAGATGCAGAAAATCTTGGGGTATCTCATGTTGTGACGACCAAACTTCCCAAGGAAATACGGATCATATGGATCGTCACTGGTATAGTAAGGCAGCGGATATAAACACAACTAATCAATGCAATTAACCATTTAACTACTCAATAACGCATAGATTAAAAAAGGATAAGCTATTCCATACCAACTCGAGTCACAGGAGGGCTCGTCAAAAGGTTCAAGGTTCAAAATAACCCAATCAGGGCACAATTCAAGGAACGAGGTATGACCTCAAGTTCAATACGATATGAAAGCAATCATAAATTAAGCATCAAAATAATATCAGAGTTAGGCGGCAATAAACTTGTGGACATGCATATGAAGATGCGCCCAGGTTAGAAACCTTTCTAATAAAGCATCAAAGCAAATGCTACTCGCACCACCGCACCCATCGTCGATCCTTACTTAACCCGCACATCAAAAACGAGATGCATGGCTAAGTACAAAAGTACTCGATGGAATCATTGCGAGAAAATATTTTCTTTGTCAAAAGTTATTAACTGCCCACAATAGGACATGAGGATTTTAGTTGAAAGACTCATACCTATCAATCATTTTATCATTTTCCAAAAGTGTCCGGCCGGACTATTTCATCCACGTTGTTCCATATCTGATCATTCATTCATTCGCGCACTATGGAGGTGGTCACCTACACATAGTCGCCGTGACCGGTCGAGGTAGCTAACCTTAACACACAGTCACACATGTACACAATCCGAGTTAGTCCTTAACTAAGCCGGATCCGATCGTTACCCTTTTTTAACGTTGGTGGACCAACACATTCATATGCCATATTGGATATACCAATCTCAGATAGGATAACAACAAAACATAAACATTTGGCAGTCAATAACATTTCATGTGATAATATTTCATAAAGCTTTGTAAATCATGCTTTGAGATATGCATAACATTTTTGTTTCAAGAAAGCCCACCTGCTAATCCAAAGCTAGTAAGTCTAAATGAGCAGGGTGTGGTTGTTCTTCCTCGCCGACTACGTACGATCAAACCCTTCATAAGAAAATAACCTTTCTTAGATTCTTTCTATCGATCGAAGGTCGTTTATAGCTTACGACTTGAAGTTCCCAATTAGGGTTTCTTTATGATTTCATGTGATTGTTTTAAGATAATTTCTATTATCTTACATTCTCAATTCCCAAGCTATATTACTTCATCGTTCATAGGTGAACTTCAATTATGAATCACATACTCTGAGTCTATCCTCGACTCTTAACCTTAATGTTATTCTAAACATTATTACGTTATAGGTTGTCGGTAATCATATTATGATTGGTAAATTAGGATATTCTCAAGCCACTAACTAGACTTAACAATTATAGTTACGTCCTAGTAGGTTATGCTTGACGACTTGTCGTGTAGCACGATAATTAAAGGAGGTATTGGCTTATGATTGAGTGAACACATGCTATCATGTAAGTAAGTACTTAAGAATAAATGAAGTGCTTGGGAACATTAACTCGACTTTTGAGACATAAGGATCGACATCTTATGTTCGGATCCTTGCTTACACATTACGACATTGTTTGTTTATCTTAACTCGTCGGAGATTACATATGTCGTATAATCGTTATTCGCTATCGAGTTGTTTTAACGCTCAACTAATATCGTATTGGGTTGTCGTTATTGAGTACTAAAGTTGTAGCTCGGCTTTTGGTTTTTCTAACTTAGGAACTCGCATTCGAGTATCCTTTTATTAATAGAAAACCCTAATTTGTGTCTAACTTCGATTCTCGTTAATTCCTTCTTAAATTATCGAAATTTGTCGATTTCTTTTGGATTCTCGTACATATAACATTATGTTGTTTACGTTTGGGGTTTTGGTTTGTCGGTACAACATAAACATAAACATTCAACACCAAACAATACCATACACAACATAAACTATACTAAAGTATTAGAAAACCATAATTTCTAACATAATACACAATCATTGTGTAAGTGTGCATAAGTGTTCCATTCATTCACCACAATCACAACCATTCATTCCAAACTTATAGCCAACTATCATAGCATCATTTATCATCAAAATTAACTCACTCTTAACCATTTTGTTACGTTTTCGATAATTAGCAACAATTAGCATATGTATCCAATAAATTTCAATAAAATCATGTTATACTCCTATCATACTATAGAGTTTAATTACCAATCCAATATCATCATACAAAATTTTAACCCATAGGTTAAAATGCTCAAAGTTTTCGGTAATTACAATTTCATAAGTTTTGGTGTTCAATAAATTTCACAAAAATTATATCATGCTTATATCACATACTAACCATGAAATATCACTTCATATCATGCATTAAAATTTAAACCCATGCCTTTTCACCACTTATGGTTTCCGTAATTACTATAATATATGCATATATATTCAACAAATTTCATTTTTCTACAATATGGTTATATAATGCAATAACATGTAATATTAACATTAAACATCAACTAATATTTATAATATCACATATTCTATTATTCTCAACAACAAAAATCAAATAAATCAATATATATGTATATATAGCTCACGGTTTTTATTTGGAAAATAGGAGAGGTGTTTGAACAAATTCAAGGTTAATATATAATGTTCATATCATACCTTAAACACCATATCTCAACTATTTCTCACAAATAAAAATCAAATAATACTCTAAAAATATATATATGCATTCGGTCAAAATAAAATAAAATAGGAGATGTGTTTCAAAAATTCCAAGATTTTTATATGATGTTCACATCATATATTAAACACCATATCTCAATTATTTTTCAAAAAGAAAAATCAAACAATGGCTTAAATCATGCTCAAGGCTCACGTTGTTTTTAAAATAAATTCCAAAAATATTCTGAAAATTATGATATTTATTCTACATGCTCCTAATACATTAGCAAGCAATAATATCAAATAATATTCACAAAATCATGCTTTATCACATATAAAAAGAAATAAAATATAAATCGAAAAATATTAAACATGCTCCAAAAATTCTGAAATTTTAACTACAGCCTTAGAACATCATTATAAGCATTTTTCATTCATGTCTTGAGAGCATTTGATGGCTCAAAAGTCACGAAAACAATTGAGGAGCAAACTAGGGTTTTTTTTTGTGAAATAAATCAAGAAAAATCTAAAAAACATTATAATCCATTACAAATGGAGAGAATGATTATTACTACCTTTTTATGGTCTTATAATAATTATTGAGGGTTGGAAAGGTTTGAAATGAAGGATTAAAGGCTCCAAAGTGTGAAGAACAAAGAAGAAAATTTGTAAATGAGAGAGAAATGTGTTCCAAAGGTTGTGAGGCTGTAATGGACGGTTCACCCACTGTATTGGAAGCCTAAAGGGCTGTCATTACTCATTTGGGGTGGTCTTGGTGGTAGTTGGGAGAAGGATTGGTCAAATTACCCGTTTTGGCATGTTAATACCGACTCTTTAAGTTTTAACGCGCTTTCGATTGATTTCTCAGAAACTTAAGGTTTTATTTTATTAAATAGCCTTTAAAAGACTTATTTCAATGTTTATAAAAATTTCATGAAGTTCGGACGACGTCCGATAAGTCAATCAGAGTTATCGCGGAAAAAGCAATTCGGCGATTAAATTATGCTCATTCAAAATTCTATTGAATTCCTGAGCTTTCATAATTTATTTGAGTCTTATAAATCATATTTTATTGATTTAGACCCTTGGTTCGAGTTCCAGATCGTTCGGATCAATTTAGGGTTTTCCCGATATATTTTTCCCAGCGTTCGGTTAAGTTCTTCAGGAATTTCTTTCAGAAATTGATTCTTATAATTACTTAATTCATAATAATATATTCCTTCATGATTTTAATTGTTATCATTAATTATCATGATTAGCACGGACTGGAAGTTGATCCGGCTCGTAAATAGTTCTTTTAAGACTGGCCGGGCAAGTATGCTCGAAAATTCTCATTCTTTGGCTTCTCACATGTTTTCGTGAGAGGATTCTAGAAATGAAATCATTTTGTCAAGATTCATTCTCGATCTTTCATTCTATGTTCAGGCTATTCAAAAAATCCTAATCTGGTAGGACTAGTCACTAGTTTTTGATTTCTCTAGTTTTCGATCTCCGAATCAATTCTAATTCGTTTCGTTGGTTACCCTAAACATAATTAAGGTCTAAGAACCACAAATAAGTGATTTAAACATCACTAATAAAAGTTTTAAAATTTTTGGGTTATTACACATGTAACCCTCACCCGTAACAAGTCAAAGTGATAGTCAGCAACTCATACTCACCTAATACCTTATCGAAGTTTAGATCAACGTAAATTCACCGAGATCTAGGTTCTTCACGACGGTCAGATAGAAGAACTCATCTCACTGTGATCCATCAATACGTCAGAGACGTACCAGCATAGACAAGCAACTAAGTCAAGTCACTTCTTATCTATACCACAACCTATGCCGACAACTCGTCCTCAAGTTGTCTCAGCTGTGATACTTTTTATATCTCATTAAGCTTGACCAATCATACAGACTTCTATGATCTACAACACACTGTATGATCTAACTTATATATGAGATAAATGGACATACATATGCAATCAACTAAACAATTCAGATAGAAGATTGTAATAGTGGTAACAGGAAACATTGTATACAAGCTCAACCAAAAATGCTTCAAGTATACAAATCCAACATCTTGCTCTCTCAATATTCTTACTCTCCTTACTCTCTCAATATTCTAAAATGGCCTCTGCCTCTGGATCTGGTTCTCGTAACCCTATGATTAGACGAGGCCGAGGCGAGGCGGTCGCCGAACTCGTGGTATTAATATTTCTCAAGATCCCCAAGAGGAGTACTATGTCAACGAAGCAACTCCGTCTGGACCGTCTCTTTCTCGAAGGATTCGAAATCGAGCAACCATGGAGATGCAATATGATGATGAAGGCTTGCTGCACGATGACCATCAAATTGCTGCAGATCGGGAAATGGTGGAGCGTCTTGCTGCCATGGAGGACACGGATTTCGACAACAATACAACACAAGACGACGATATTCCAATTGATTTGGATTTCGAAGATGAAATGAACGAAGCGGGTTCTGAACGCTCCCCAACGCCAATACCGAAGAAGAATCGAGCATCCAATTCCGACATTTTTACCATCTACTTTAAAAAGTTCAAGCAAGGAAGAGATGGCGGCCGGAGCAAACGTCATTTAATTTGTAATTTTCTTTGGAAGGAATACTTGCACAAGCGGAAATGGATATGGCACATATCGGTAGCCATATCATGCAAAGAAAGCACGCTCTTCCAAAGATAAAGGTAAACAAAGTCAAATTCATTTGAAGGAAGGACAAAATCCAGGTACATCTGAACTTTCTTTGTTTAAGTATAATGATTTAGTTGCTAGGGAAGTAATGGCTAAATTTGTGCCTACCGAATCTCTTGTTTTTCAATTTGCCTATAGCATGCGTTTTGAAAATAGTATTAAAGTTGCTTATTGTCATTCTGCTAAAAAGATTTCACGTGCAACCATGACTAGGGCTATTGTCAAATTAGCTAAGAGATATAAAATGAATTTAAGAACTATGTTGTCTAGTTTTGATCATCGAGTTTCTATTTGTTCGGATATTTGGTCTTGTGCTTTTCAAAAGAATTCTTATATGGGTATAACTGTTCATTGGATTGATAAAGTTGGTCTTTGAATAAACGTGTTTTATGTTTTAAGAAGTTTAATTGCAAACATCTTGTTGAAAATATTGCTTTATGTATAATTAAAATTTTACAACAATTTAGATTGACTAATAAAATATTTTCAATAGGCTTTGATAATGCTAGTGCTAATGCGGCTAGTGTACCAAGTTTAATTGCGACATGTAATCCAACTCTAGGCGGCAAATATTTTCATACTAGGTGTATATGTCATATTATTAATTTATGTATTCAAGATGGTTTAAAATTATTAGAAAATTCAATTTCACCGATTAGAAAAGCCGTAGAAATGTTGCGTGATAGACATAAATTGCATAGGCTTTAGCTTAAATTTTGTAAAGCAAAAACGGGACGTAGTAAATATTTTAACATTGATGTGTGCACTAGGTGGAATTCTACTTATGAAATTTTAAATTCTACTTTTGAATTTAAAGACTTATTAGTTGAGTTTTTTGCAAATGAAGTTAATAGCATGATTTTATTGCCTTCTTATTGGGATGAATGTTATGATTTAGTGCAACTTCTTCAAACTTTTCAAGTTACAATTAAAGAATTATCCAAGTGTTTATTATCCTACTTCTCGTGTGTTATACCAATGTATCTTGATTGCATGTCAATTTAACACTTGTAGCCAAAATTCGAATTTATATGCTTGCATAACTGTTATGGTTAGAAAATGGTGGAAATAGTTTACAAATATTCATGATATTTTTTTGATTTCAAAATGTTTAGACCCTTCTTTAAAAGATGAAGGTGTTTGTGGGTTAATACAATTATATTATAAATTTTTAAATGAAATGCACCTTACGGAGGATATAAGAATATAATTACGGATCCCTATATGGTAATCGAGACTCTTAAAATGAATTTAAGATATCTTTATCTTGAATATGAAGTAGCACATGGTCATAAATTTCCAAATCGAACTAGTGTTAGGACGAGTAATAGACCTTTTCATTAGGAATGACACTAGTAGAGGTCTTTGTACAACAACTTCAAGATTTTTTGTAAACAAATGATCAAGTTCAATGAAATGCGGACAATGAACTTGATCAATACTTATCGAGGCAAAGTCTCGTGAGTTGTTAAATGCAGGTCCTCCTGAAATCGATTTGTTGCAATGGTGGTCGTTGAAACAATATCAATATCCGGTTCTTGCAATTATGGCAAAAGAGATTTTTTCCACCCCGACGTCAACGGTTTCCATCGAACAAGCTTTTAGAAGGAGGATACATGCTCGATGAACGAAGATCTGTGATGACACTACATAATCTCGAAGCTCAACTATTGCTTAAAGATCATACATTGGTTGAAGCAAGAGAGCAAGAGAACAAGTGGGATGACTTATTTTACGAGTATCCTATAAGCACAACCGAGGTGAAAACCAACGAAACCGAGACATCTCAAGCAAGTAATACGGATGTCGATGATTTTGACGACGACTTGACTTCGACATGTAAAGGTAACGAAGGTAAAGAGAACTACGTGAGGCTTTGATTCCTTAATCGGGATAAGTAGGCAACTTAATTATAATATTTTCAATATTATAATTAAGCTCAAACTCTTTCTTTATTTTTATTTTTTTGTCTTCAATTAAATTAAAGTATGATTTTATTTGCATAAGTTGTAATTTTTTTTATAAGTTTTAGTTTATTATAAGTTGTAATTTTTGCTACAAGTTGTAAATTGTAATATGACAAAAGAAAGTGTAATAAAAAAATTTCTTATTTCATTTACTAATTATTGTGTCCCAATATTATTTTTTTTCATCTCTATGTATATATATAAAATATAATTAAAGAATCAAAAGCGAAGAATAAAAAAGGCGGTTCACGGTTCGAATCAGTGAACACTAAACCCTTCACGGGCCGATTTGATTAGGATTTCGACCACCGAACCGGCGGTTCCTAACCGTAACCGGCTCGGCCCGTGAACACCACTAGCTTTTCCCCCTTTCCATAAATAAAAAGAAAAAAGAAAAAGAAATTCCATTGTTTAAAGAGGCCAAATGAAAATAGCGCAGAAACAAAATCTTTTTTAGATCTTTAATTTTTGAAGGACGAATTCTAATTTTAAAAGGTATAAATGCAGTCCAATTTGCACTCAATCATCTCAAACGATATTGTAGTCTCTCGCATCCCCCATTTGAATCTCTGTCTTTTGAATTCCTCAAATCTAGACAGAGAAACCCAACTCTAATTTGAAAGAGACAGAGAGGGGTATTTCCGCTTCTGAAGCTGTTACCCGCTGCAATGGCGTTCATATCTTTCATCGGCAGACTACTCTTCGTCTCTCTCTTCGTTCTCTCCGCCTATCAAGAGTAAGACCCGCTGCTGCTTTTTCACATTCAGATCTGTTATTCATTGTGCTCCCGATTTGTGTTTTGTGTATCTTCTCTCGCTTCACTGCAGTTCTGCTTTTATTTGTCACAATTGTTGATTTTCCAGTTTGAAATTTCAATGGCTATTGCGTGTTACTTAGGTTTGGAGTATGGAGACAAGAGGTTTTGCTTGTTTCTTGGTTAGAGTTGTAGAGTTGTTTTGTAGATTGGATTTGTTTAAGCTTAATTGAGGCTGAAAAGAAACAAATCATTGGTTTTTAATTTGAGTTGAATCATGAACAATGCTGTTTACTTCAGTAATAGGATACTTAATAGGAGTGATAATTCAGTTCAGGTGCATCTCTTATTTTTGTTGGCTTTTGCCTTTCTGTATTTCTTGTTTGTAAAGGATCCGTAGTTGTTTATGATAGATCAGCGATAGCAGCTCTGCCCTATGCTTAATTCACATTTATAAGCACATATCCATTACTTAGTTTACATTTATACAGTGATGACATTCATAAAAGAAAATATAGACATGTTGGTAAATTGTTATATGCTTATTAGTTCATAAAACACATAAGCAATACCTTAAAGATACTTCAACTTGATACATAATATACTGTTATGCTGGTTCTTGACTCTTTAATCTATAGAGATTGACTTATACATGTATGTATGTAAATGTATATTATATAACAAATATCTAAAATTTTAATGAATACTAAATCAAAGATCAAACATGAAATTAGTAGTTTTACAAAGAAAAAGAAAAATAAAAACAAATTGTTATATGAAGTATGAATATATTTCAATAAGTACACTTGTAAAAAAAAATTAAGCATAAAAGTTCGATAAGATTTCTCTAATATAACATGATACTGCTATATGTCATAAAAATAATATATGACGATTATACATTGAATTATCAATACATGTATTGGATATAATAATGTTGTGTGTGAATTTATAGATTTCAAAACATATTAATTGCTTTTTTTGAGTTGGAATAATAATATATATATTAGTCTGAGTGGAATTAATTATCATAGTATTCCCTCCGTCCCAACGAATCTGGCTCGTATTCCTTTTCGGGTTATCCCACCCAACTGGTCTCATTTCCTTTTTAATAAATAATTATCTCTTCAAAATGTGTGGGCCCTACATACTTTTTATCCCTTTATATATTTCTCTTAAATAACCGTACCGAAAAGAAGTGAGCCGTGTTTGGCGGGACGTAGGGAGTAATAATTACTGGAACTAATAAAACAATATATTAATAGTAAGCAGGAATAATATTATAATTTCTTAATATAGAAATAATACGTAATAATGTTACATTCTATGTATAGTCAGTTCATTTATGCTGGAAAATTTTTAAATGTTATTTTTTAGTTTTTCTAGGAAACGGTAATAATTCAGTCAATTGTGAGATAAGAATCTCTGTTGCTGAACATGGATATTATCCAGTCAATTGTGGCACTGATCTACATTTTCAGGATTTGTTTGTCAAATGAAAGTGAACCACGAACTGGGCTCAATCCTGAAACTGGTTGTTAGTGGTTTAGGATTTCATGGAATGTTTCAGCTGTAGGATCATAAAATGGATAAATTAGTTTCTCAAAATTTGTATAGCTATTAGCTACTGCTTATATCATGTCAATAACTTTTTATCCTTTACTAATTTGAGTTAAGCTTACGGATCCATGTTTCTTTCTCTGTACCTAACAAGAGGAGAGATTTGTATGCTACTAACATCCAACACCTTCGGCACTTTTGTTGGTAAAATTTCAGTATCTTGATCAACATTTTTAAAACCAGGATAGGAACTCATATTCTTATTCTATGTGTTTCAGATGTTGTGTATGAAGTATGAACTAAGAAAAAGAATTAGTCCATTCATTTTATCATTTTCCTTTATTGGCTTAGATTGTTTTTTAGATTGGATATCTGCTTGAAGGATTAGAACCGAGGTTTCTGATGTGTTGGTTGTTGCAAGGTTTAAATATACGTTTTAAGCACCGAGGCGTTTTCTGATAGCCTCACGAGGCGTAAGCCTCGAGGCGTAAAACCGAGGCGTTAATCAAAAAAATACATAAAAATTATAAATAATACAATAAAAACATAATAAATATATCGAAAAACATAAAAACATAACTTCATATCACTTGCTGTGAAAACGTTTGAGGCTTACGCCTTGAGGCTCGCCTCGGTGAGGCGTTGTCAAAAAGTATCGAGCTTAAGCCTTTTAGTTGTCAGTGAGGCTTGAGCCCCAGGCCAAGCAGCGCATTAGTGCTAAGCGCCTCGAGGCTTCTCGCAAATTTCGGTCTTTTACGTAATTTCAAGTGTTTTAGGCTAATTTTAGAACCGAAATAAAATTAAACAAAAATTTCATACTTGTTAAGTCTTAATTTTAAAACCCGATACTCGATTAAACATTCAACCTTAGCGGAATTATATTTAAAAGACAAAGCAGAGAAATCTACAATGGCTCCTAAAAAAGCAATGTGCTCTCTTCTCTCATCTCGCCGCCTCTATTCTCACCACAATCAAGATTGGAAGATGAGGGCGTTGATGAGAATGCCTTTATTGCTCGAATAGTTGAATTTTCTATGATTTGATGTTTATGAACATTTTATGCCTTTAGTTTGATATTCTTGAATTATAAATTATTAAATTTGATGTTTGGCTTGCTATTTAATGTTTTTATGAAAAAAATTAGTTCGAGGCTTGCGCCTCGGACCGCCTCGAACTTACGCCTCGCGCCATGACAAAACGCCTCGTTTACGCGTTAAGTTTTTACAACATTGCTTCATATTTAAGTCCTTAGAAGTCTTTAAAATTTTAAAATAAAGTCTAAAATCAATATATATATATATATATATATATATATATATATATATATAGACAACAAATGTTGCAAGCAACAACATATAAAATCTATATATACTATATATTATATAATAAATATATATTATATAATAAATTACAAACAAAATTCACATGCATATACATTATATAATAAATTTCAATGAGAAGAAATTACAAGACAATACAGATGAAAAAACGGCGGCGACTGGGACTGTTGCTGCCATTTGTCATTTCTTTTCATAATCATTTCTCAAAAGAGAGCATCATAAATAATTACTTTTCATTTCAAGAAAGCATCATAAATAGAGCATTTTATCCTTGAGGATAAGAAAAGAAACCCACAGCACGTAAGCTTTCTCAATTCGTTTTTTCTCACGCCACGATCGTATCCGCGTCTCACCTTTACGTAAAAGCGATTTGATCGTCATCACGTTTTTCGAGGTTTTTAAAGTTTAAAATAAACTTTGATAACTTATATTATAATAATTGAATTCCTTAACGAATTCATACTGCTTCGATCGCTATCTTAACTAAACATTTCTCGTGCTTGAGATATGTTCAACCATTTCATTTTAACCTTTTAGGTTAAGCGTTTAACGATCCTCACGTTTTCGATACAAAGATTTCAATTATGAAATCTTTTCTCACCAACGAGACTTTCTTATAAACTTAATACGTTTTACATGTATTAGCGTATTTATCGAGCGTATTTAGACGTTAATTTCAAAAGTCAATAATTTTGAATTTTCTTATTAAATTCTTCAATAATTCATATTTTTAATATCTAATTTCAACAGAAATCGATTTTCAATCGATTTCTTTTCATAAACCATAATTCTAGATTTTTCACGAAATCGATAGACTTTATTAATATTTTCTCAAATATTAATTAACATATCATTAAACATTATTTTTCATTTCTAACGTTATTTAATATAACGTTTCACCGTAAACATAGTATACTATGTTTATAAAATTTCATAAATTAATAATATGTAAAATAATTTCTAGACATATAATGTATTATTTTTCTTGATATTAAGGAATTAAAATCCTTAATATATATATTTCAAGCTCACGGTTTTAAGCTCTAATTTTCAATCTTCTTCCAAAATTCTTCTAAATTCATATAGTGTACTATTTTATCATAGTATCACTAATATGTATTAACATTAGCTATAGGAAAATTGGACATCATTTTCCTACACCTTGTAGCTCTCGAATTTTTCTCAAAATTTTACCAAGCATTTTCCTAAAATCCCCATTAAATTCTATAACACTTAATCATCATTCTATATCACCACTATGTCGTAAAGTCCAACATTATAAATTTGTAAATATCAATAAACTCAATCACATACTTCTCGGCCATTTTAAAATATGTGTACATAAATTTTTCTAAAAATTCTTGTAAATTCCCATAACACTTACTTTAGGTTCTACAACATTTAGAATTTATAAAATTACTTGAATATAAATTGTACACCAACCTACACTCTCCACCCATTTTCGGTAGTTTCAATTTTATCACATAGGATTTTCATAAGTTCCAAACAATTTGCCATGAGCTCTAAAATCATTATAGATGATCAATTTACCAACAAATGGAAACAGCAAGCTCTCGGTCATTCGTATTAAATTTAAATCATGCTTTAACTTTTAATTAATTCATCAACATGAAACATATTCTTCATGCTTACATAAATAATGAACAACTAGACATGATCACATAGTTATTTCTATTCTTCCCCTTAAGAACATAAGTATGTATATTAAAATCCAACGGTTATAATTCAAAATTTTAACGAATAATTGAAGCTTGTCCGATTACTAACCTCTTTCTGAGCTTTGTTTGTTGTCTGAAAGGATTTATATCAAGGATTGGTGAGTTAAAGAAGAAAACCCTAAGCTTTGTTCTTCACAAAGCTTACTAAAGATGTGACTTGGAGAAAGGGGTGCTTTGTTTCTTTGTTTTCTATTACTTATGTACACTTAAGTTAAAGAAATAAATTAAGTATTACAATTAAAGCTTCCAACAATTCTCACGGTTCAAAACCTACAAAGCAAGCCTTTAAATGTTGCTTTGTGACTCATCAATAAGAGTATGTCATCTCTTACATATATTAACTACATTGAAACAAACAAAAGAAACAAGTCTACACAATTTCACATATGCATCGATTGAACACTCCACAATTGCAAGCCTTTCTTTTGTTTTACTCTATGACTCACACTTAATACATCATCCTTACACAATTTAATGAATGGAATCAATTAAAATCCTACTTTTAGTCCATAAAGTCGTCGACTCTCTTAAGTGCACAAGGGATGAGCTTTTAACTTATTTGTCTTATACCATATATATATCTTAAGTATTAAATATATGGAAGCAAAATCAATCACTTTATGACTCACACTTACACAAAGTAAATGCAAGCATGTCATCAATTAAGAGTTCACAATTTCTTCTTACCTTATTAGTCAACAAATGCAACTCTTAGTGGGAATCATACACGGCTACACCATTCCCAACCATCCCACTTGATCCACCAAGTTCAAGTCTTGGTTTGAGTGTACAAAATATTCAATTACATATTAATAAAACCACATTGACGTAACTTGGAACAAAATCAAAACATTGAACCTATTAATATAAGTTCACGGCAATTCCATAGTTAATTGCCAAAATTTGATTTTTCTTGCTATTTTTAGGTATATATCATAATATATGTTTTAGATGATAAATTATATCATAGGAAAAATTATTGGTATCATTTCATGTGAGAAAACCCTAATTTTCGATTTAGGGTTTTCGAAAATTAGTACATTGTTCAATAATAAATCCTTAATGTTCTAGCATTGTTTTAATGCTAAATAATACTCTAATTATAT
The DNA here is from genome assembly GCA_036937905.1 of Salvia rosmarinus. Taxonomy (NCBI): domain Eukaryota; kingdom Viridiplantae; phylum Streptophyta; class Magnoliopsida; order Lamiales; family Lamiaceae; genus Salvia; species Salvia rosmarinus. The sequence goes on along the minus strand of CM072822.1, from coordinate 58,005,173 downwards.
AAAATAATCATAGGAATTTAAATATCATAATTCCTTGATCATTAGACTTGATTCTCAAGTCATCTCTAAACGTTGACGTTTGAAACGTCTCAAAACGTTCATTATCAACCTATCTCAAAAAGGTCGTAATAAAGTCGTAATCACTTTATTAAATTATTCCATTAATACTTGAATTTAATTCTAAGCTTAATCACTTAGAAAATTTTATGAAATTTTAACTATCGATAGTCGATCGACGTTAAAATACTACTGCCGAAATACTTTATATAATTCTATTCCTTAATTCACAATCCTTAGTGAATATAAAATAGGAATTCATTACCTTATAATTAATCGAAATCATTATTCGATAAATTACTAATTCATTTATTTCAGCGAAATCCTAATTTACGAATTTTAAATATCGTAATTAGGCATTTAATTCTTCGGGATATTACAAGATTGCTGCTGCCGGCGGTGGCGCCGATTGCGGAGAGGAGATGGAGGCGAGTGAGATGGAGAGACAGAATAGGAGAGTGCGAGAGAGGAGGAGCGAGGGAGATAAAGTGCGGCAGATTAGGAGAGAAATATTAGATTATTTTTTAAAATTGATTCAGTTTCTGTTGTTTCTTTTAAAGCCCAAATAAGCCAATTACGAAAATACAAAAAAAAAAGAAGCAAAAGAACACAGATTTGCATCAAATTGCGAGGCGTGCGCCTCGGAGCGCCTCAGAACGCCTCGACGCCTCAGTGCGCCTCGGCCGGATAAGGCGTATGTTACAGTGTCTGCTAGTGAGGCGGCGCCTCGAAGGCGCTTTGCCAGCGCCTCGCACCGAGGCGGGCCTCGAGGCGAGCCTCACAACCGCCTTTTTAAACCATGGGTTGTTGTTATTGATTTGTAGGTTGAACCTACAGTGTTAGTATCTTGCATTATTTGTTCTATCTTTTAAATATTTTTAGGTGTGAATGTTAGTGACCGTGGTGATTGTGTAATCTTTGTGATAGTTTCATTGTCATAATAAAATGTTTGTCGTGATTGTGATGCACAAGGCATGACCATCATATACATTCATCAAGTTCTTCTGAGTTGATTAATGCAAGTCAACCTCTCTTTAGACGACGTGATTGGAGTTTTAGTAAGTATTTAAGTTGTGGAACTTGTGCCATTATGTATTCACATTATTTCTGTATGCTGATTCTACTACAAAAAGGGGTGGACCTCTGAGCTCTCTCTTTTTTTTTGTTTAGCCCAATGTAGCTATACATATGTGAAGCAATTTTCTTATGCATCCTATATTTCCAGGTTCAGTGAATTTGGAGTTGATGGTGGGCCTGCTGCAAAGAGTTTGAAGCTGAAATATGACGTTTTCTCCAAGCATGTTACAATCCAAACTGGAATCCAATTCCCTCATGTAGATGTAAGGAGTTTATATTTACTTACTCCAGTGTAGCAAAACCTTATTGTGTCGCATTTGACTTGGAGAATTATGACTACAGATGAAACATTTGATATTGGGGGCTATCATCATGAAATCTCTCGGAAGCCTCCTGTTTGTCTTTGACAGCACTTTTGGAGCTGTGATCCTGGTATGCGTATTTATCCACTCTGTGCAAATTTTCTGGTCTCGTGAGCTTTATCCTTGTTTCTGATGGGTGCCGATCCTTGTAATAGCTGCTGCATCAAGCAATCACAACACCTATCTTGTTCGACTTCTACAACTACGAGGCTGACAAGAAAGAGTTCAATCAGCTCTTTGTCAAGTTTACACAGGTATGTTTTGAATCTGAAAACCGTTTTCTTCACAAGTAATTTTGAATCACTGGAGCCGTTCGAGCTGCTCACACGCGCATATGTTTTCTCTAGGGTTTGGCATTGGTTGGAGCTTTTCTCTTCTACATTGGCATGAAGAACTCATTGCCAAGGAGATCACCAAACAAGAAGGCAACTAAAGCAAAAACCAATTAGGATTAACCGATAATCAGCTTTACTTGGTTTGTTAAAACTTATCTTATCTTTTATATGCATCGGCATTTGTAAGATTATCATCGCTACAGCAGTGCGATATTTTGTTTTCACATCTTTATTTTCCAACTATGTGAACTCAACATTGCTACATTAAAATTCTCAAAATTTCAGTTATAACCAGGTAGTTAACTCTAAGCAAGTATCTGGAACTGCCATTAGTTTTTTTTAAAGATTTCTTGGTCATCTGTTTAACTGGAGTTGTGATGGAGTGTGGTCAATTGCTGAAGAGCTCTTTCTTTCCCCATAGATTTTGATATTTTTTATGAGTGATCTTTATTCTACCATAATGTGGTAATCGTAATTAAACTTTATTGAATGAAAAAATCGTTTATTTAATATTTGATCGATTAAAAAATTGGTTTTACATTAAAATCATCTTATGAAATTACAATTTAGCCCCTATTGAATGAAAAATTAAATTTAAAATTAAAATTAATAAATTTAATACTTTTTAAAATAGGTGGAAAAATGTTATTTATGCAAAAATGATTAACATATTAATTTAATATTATTATCTTATTAATTAATTATATTGATAATTTATAAAATATCATCGTGTGGCTAGCCATAATGTAGTCGTATAGTTTTATTGATTTTTTATTATCAATTTAGTATACTTAAACCTTGTCATCGAGAAAAAAAACTGAAATTGAAATTTTGACAATCAATTCGACTTGACAATTTTAGGCAGGCCGGTCGACTTTTGAAAGCTATAGTTAAAAGTTTGTTTAGAATACTAAAACTTACAGTCTAGGCCCTTTTGTTTGTCAACAATGTGTTTTATCCGTATACTTTACCAAAATTACAATTTCATCCCTAAGGCTCATGAATTGCATAAAGGTTTCTCATTGCATGATTTTGTTTCGTCCTTACACATTTATGAAGTTACATTTTAATTATAATTTCTTATGAAAACGCTATTTTACCCTTTAATTTTAATAAAATCTATATAGTGCCATCATAAATTTATTTCGTAAGACGCATTATGTAGGTCTCATATATATATATATATATATATATATATAGGGGTTGGTTATGGTGAGAAAGCTCTTTAATGTACGAAAATAGGAATAGTAGCACATCTTTCATATTTGTGTAGACAATCAAAATTACTATATTGCACATGTTAGTTTAGCACATATTTAATCCATTCGTAAGACATATGATAAATATATTAGTTTAGCACATCCTTCATTCAGTGATGGCAAGAGAAGAGTTCTAGTCTTGCACAATAATCCGTGTAGCACACAAAACTCAGTAGCACACCAAAATTAAATCTCAACCATTGATATAGCAAATCAAATGCTCATATTCATTCATATTTCCTACCAATTTATCATTTCATACCTGATCCATCTCCTATATATATATATAGTGAGGTTCAAATACGAATCATTTTTAACGTGTGAACTAAGAACTACGAAAATCGTTGTGAATGAAATGAATTCGTTATGATAGTTAATACACCCGCTTAAAAAATTATTGAATCCAAAAATTCAGAAATTTTCACCCAGGGTTTGAATCTCACGAGAGGTGAAAATTCTATTTTTTTGGATTCAATAACTTTTCCATCAGATTCATCAACTTTCACTTTAAATTTATCATTTTTTAATTCTCACATCTCATGATAAAAAACTGTTGAGAAATTATTTAAAACCCGTTAACTTCCTCGAAATTGTACTAGGTCCGAGTCCCATGTTTTTATGAGATTAGATCTGAAGCCCTTATCTTGATGAAAATAATTTGTTCTTTTGAATTGAAAAAATTACTACCTATAAGTTCTTCAATCCTTCTTCGATCATGTCTTAATTCTCGAATTGAATAAAGGTTCTAAAAAACTTGAAACAATGTATAAAGAATACCGAAACCATATCTAGCATTAATTTTAATAATAAATTGCAGCGATGCCCATCAGCCCATGAACTGAAATAAATTATTTTAATGGTTATGAGCGGATGAACTAAGTGGGTGTTTGGCTGAGCTTATAAACTCAAAAATAGCTTATAATTTTTTCCTTGAAAAACAACTTATAAGCTATTTTGGGTAGCTTATAAGCTCAGCCAAACACCCTCTAAGGGTCTTACATAGACTTTCTCATTATTTATGGGAATAAGTAGTTATGCCTCTCTAAATTTCATGATATTTTGAAAAATGTCACCAACATAAGTTAATATATTTAAATATTTCAAATTGTGATGAGATTTTGAAAAAATCTCTCTAACTTAAATTAATATTTTAAATGTCCCAAACTTTAGCAAGATTTTAAAAAATATCCCTAAGACTGTAAACAAACCAAGCCATTCGTGTGCTACTTGGAACTCAGCTTAAAAATGCTCGTTCGAAATTCATTCATTTTGTAAACGAGTTGAACTCGAGCTCGAGCTCAGGGATGTTTGGCTTGTAAGCTCGCGAAAATGTTCGGCTCAAACTCAAATAAGTCAGTTCTCCACATGTTCGCGAACTATGCCCAAACTTAAAAATAAATTTCAGCCCAAATTCTTATTTAATTTATGTACCCCAAGTTCCTCTTTAAACTTCAGCCCAATACCTGAGACCAAAATAAATTTAAAGAAAACCTAACCCAACAACCTTATTTCTCAAATCTTAACTATGCATCCTTTGTTCCCTCATATTGTATGCACCGCACACACACAGTCCACAAAACACCATGTCCTCTGATTTCCAACGAGCCACCACCGCCTAAGCCATCGCCACCTCATCGACGGACTCTCCATCCATCATTTGCATCAATCTTTCTTTCTCACTACACACACAAAGTGGACAGCCCTATTTCTCTCTCTCATTTTTTTGCGCAATGAGCCCGGCCCAAAAAGCTCATCGGGGTTTGGGCTTAAAAATTAAAGGCCCGAAAAAAATCAGGCCTAAAAACCCACCTGAAAAACCCCCGAGCCTACCAGGCTTCGAGCCAAAGAAGCCCAGGGTTTCGGGCTAAAAAAACACTTCCGGTATTCTATTAAATATACATATTTATAATATTATTTGATATACACATCTATAATTATTTAATAATATCAATTATATTAATATTATTTATTTTTTATAATTAAAATATTAATTTTATATATTAAAAAAATTAGAAAAATGATCTAAAAAAAGCCCGCTTTTCCGGGGCTGGTTTGAGCTTCATATTTTTAGGCTCGAAAAATTTCGAACGGATCGGCCCGACCCAAAAAATGTAGAAGACCGACGGGCCCGGGGCCGGGCCGGCCTGAGCTACAACTTTTGTCAGCTATAGTCGCCATGCTGCCTCCTTCATCCTGCGGCACGTCTTTGGCGACTGCTACCTCTTAAATATAGAATCAATCGCTTGAACTGCAAAATCTCGATTGAAAATGGTGCAACATCGAATCCTGTTACTTCAAATGGAAGCCCGTCTCGAGGACACCATAGAGAAATTGGTGAGTCCATCAAGAGATTTGATTCGGTCATTGTTCATGAAATTGTAGCAGCACACAATGCAATTCTTGTTTTGTTTCTTTGTGAAGTTCCAACACTTATCTCCTCCCGTCAATGAGCATTTTCTTATTGACATATCGAGCTCGAGTTCGGCTCGTGAAGCTCACTTAACGAGCATGTAACGAGCCGAGTTCGAACTGCTCACGAGCCAAGAAAACTTGTGGCGAGCTGAACTTGAGCTCAAATTAAAGTTCGAATTCGAGCTCTCAAATAATTTTTTCACAAGCCGAGCTCGATCTTGCTAGTATTCGGCTCGACTCGGTTCGTGTATATCCCTAAATGTCCCTATATAGAGATACTGGCGAAATGTTAAGTCACATCATCGGATTCTCACGTGGATTATGACTTAAATGGAGAGGAATTTTCTATTTTCCAACTCATCACTAAAAACAAGGTGTTCACGTGGCTAAATATGAAAAACGACATCTTTTATATTTCTTTTTTAAAATTAGGCATGAGAAACAATGTTGTTTTAGTGGTGAGGTGGGGAAAATAATCCACCTTATAATCTACGCTAGAATCTGATGACGCTGAAATCCCTATATAGTGACATTTTTCAAAATTTCGTAAAAGTTTGGAACATTTAAATATATAAATTTAAGTTGAGACATTATCCAAAATATTGTGAAAATTAGAAACATTATATATTAACTTAAATTTGAGATATTTTGATATCATAAAAAATTGCGAATTGCGATACAAACAGTGATTATTCATTATTTAAGTATATTAAAAAGTTTCAACATTCAATTTACTAGGTGAATGGAAAACTTAATTTACCCGTACTCCCGATGATCTATCTTGGATGTTTAATTCACCATATATTGATTATATTTCTAACATGCTTCTATATACTCATTTCGTCACACCCAAGATGACCTGTATTCCATTTTGAGTTGTCCTACCCAAGATGATCTGTTTCATTTTTAGAAAATAATTATCTCTTCAAAAGTTATGGGTTATACATACTTTTTTTTTTTATCATTTTAACCACTTTATCTCTTTTCCTAAATAATCATATTGAAAAGAAATATGCCATCTTCGATGGGACGAATGGAGTAATTAATTACAACACATAAGAGTTTTCTCTTGTTTACCTATAAATTTTTAGCAAATATGATCAATGACCGACTCCAGCTTTGATCTTCTGGATCGTGTCCCGGATGCCTAATCTTCAATATTGAGTGAGAGTAATATATGGAGAACACCTAATTTTTTGCCCCTTTGCATATGTATGTGATTTACGAAAATCACAACTGTGAGGAGATGAATGATATAGTTTTCTCATACCATGTATTTGAAATGCTCTCCCTAAAATACTGATGTGATAGGACTCTGGAAAATCTAAATAAATTCAATAATTATCTTCTTCCGTGAAGATAATTCATTTCTAAAATAATTATCTCTTGATATCTAATAATATCATATAATATCTATCTAGACTATGAGATATATTAAATAAATAATACAATAATCGAACATAATCCCATTGAAATTTCTAAGGGGTGATCAAAAATTTCATAGGTAATAGGCCTTGATGGATCAGTCAAAGATTAAATACAAGGAATAAAGATGAGCCTAAAATGAATTAATTATCTTATGTTCAACTCAGAATATAAATTAATTCATAAACATTTATTCATTCCACTAGATGATAAATTATGATTTATCCCTTTATGACCGAAATTGCGTCGGACTTGTACTTAGACTTTCGAATCCCCGTATTTAAGATATTGTACGTCCATTATTTATTTATAGCACTCTGACTGCTTAAAATAATTAATCTCTTTAATTCCTTGAGTAGTACCACTCAACCTTATTATTTTACTTGAGTTAACTCAACCTGTAGGGTTTAATACAATAAATATGTTGAACTCTTTAAGGGGACGTCATCAACTTAAACGGATAAAGTAACTCGATACAGTAACCAATACAAACACTTTCACCACCCAAGATGCGAAGAATATTGAGTTATCCCATGTAACCACCATTTATAATAAGTTAAAGTGATGGTCAGTAATTCATACTCATCTGAAATCCGATCAAGGTTTAGATCAACGTAAAATCATCGAGATTTAGGTTCTTTACGACGGTCAGATAGAAGAACTCATCTCACTGTGATCCATCAATACATTAAGATGTATCAGCATAGACAAGCAATCAAATCAAATTACTTCTTATCTATATTGCAGCTTATACTAAGAACTCGTCCTCAAGTTATCTCAATTGTGATCCTTTTTATATCTCAATTAGCTTAACCAATCATACAGACTTCTATGATCTTCTATACACTATATGATCTAACTTTTGTATTAGATAAAAGGACAACATGTGCAATCAATTAAATAATTCAAATAAAAAATCATAATAATAATAATTAAAAATATTATATACAAATTCAATAAATCTGATTTCAATATATAAATCAAAGTTTCCTGTTTTAGGAGCAAAGTTGATTATGATTCCAATCATTATTGCTTAGTTATCACCTTATGTTTCCTGTTTTAGTAGCAAAGTTGATTATGATTCCAATCATTATTGCTTAGTTATCAACTTATTATGTGCATGAATAAACGCATATGTACCACATCTACATGGATAATTGCATGTACGGCCTAAAAAGTGGACCCACAAGGGTAAACTATAGGGTGTCGTCACTAGTCTTTAATAGACATGCTATGCTGCGTCCAAATATCCAATTATGTATTATGATATGGGTAAATATCACTTTAAATCTTAAATTATATTCATTTTATAAAAAGTATTTAGAATTTTAAAAAATATTATTTTAAATCCTAAATTATTAATATTTTATCAAAAAAACCCTAAACTTTGAGAATTATCACTTTAAACCTCAAACTATTAATTGTTTTTATCAAAAATACCCTACATCAATTTTTAAGCTCCCGAAATTGGATGAGAAATATCTTCTTCTCGTTCGATGATCCACATCAAAATTTCGAAGGCAAGAAATGAACGCTGGATATATCCGATGAGCCAATCAGAAGATATTTCTCGTTCAATTTCGGGAGCTGAAAAATTGATGTAGGGTATTTTTGATAAACAAATTAACAGTTTGAGGTTTAAAGTGATAATTCTCAAAGTTTAGGATTTTAATAAAATATTAATAGTTTGGGGTTTAAAATGATATTTTTTAAAGTTCAGAATATTTTTGATAAAATGGATATAATTTGAGATTTAAAGTGATATTTATCCTTATGATAATAGGGTATATCCACTTGCAATATTTTCTATTGAGTTTTTATACTCGTGCCATTATTATACTTTCAAATTCAAGAGTAGCCTACAAGAACTACAGATGACGAGGCACTACAGTCTCTTTTTCTAAGTGTTTTCTCCGAACTCACAAGCATTTATCTTATTATATTTATGAATTTAAAACATAAATTAAATTTATTTTTATATATTTTCTTTAGAGCTTTAAAATATAATAAACTTTGTTATAGATTTATAGACGATACGTAGTTAAAAATAAACAAAAGGAATGAAATAGGTTTGATTAGTGTCAATAATGAAAATAGAAATTAGATTGGGTTTTAATTATGTATGTGGATGAGAAATAAATTAATATGTTATTAAAATATTAGACTGGATTAAAGTCATGGATATGAAGCTAGTTTTATGATTCTTGTTAACTTCTTCATCGTGTATTCCTTTCAATCACTTTTAAAGTGAGTTTCTATTTAATTTATGTTTGTGATTTAGAAGTAAATTCTTTCAATTTTATGGGATAATATAATCATGATTCATAAATGAGCTATAACTACTCTTGCATGGTTTTTATTACTACCAATTATCACTTTAAGTTTTATTATTTTGTGTAATGTTCTTAGCTTGTTATGATGAGTGCTTTATCGAGTGAGATTTAGAGGGTGTTTGACTGAGGTTATAAGCTTTTTAAAACAACTTATAAGTTGTTTAGGAGCTTATAAGTTGTTGCAAAGTGTTTGGCAAAATAAGCTCTTAAACAGCTTATAAGCTGTGAAAATAAGCTCTAACAGCTTATAAGCTCTCATAAAAATAAGTTGGTCAACCATAACTTATTTTTTCATAAACTTATAAACAATCATGAATTTACCAAAATAACCTTATTATCGTTCATTATTTCCTACACATACATTATCAACTTCACATCTCATCAATTTTATCTCTCTAAGCCACGATTCTTTCTCTAGCTTATAAGATCAATTATCCAAACATTTTAACAACTTATAAGCACTTGAAACATTACCTCTTATAAGCTCTTGAAACATCTTATAAGCTCTCTAAAATAAGCTTAGCCAAACACCCCCTTAGTATCTTTGAGAATTTTTATTTAACCACGGATAATCATTTGAAAGCTTTTGATTTTGATGAAACAAATCTAGGGTAAAAGTAATACTCGATATAGGAGTTGAAAAAATCCCTCAAATTTTGTTCTCCTATAAAACAGTTGAATTGAGTCTCTACATTCTAGTAAAATAAAATGTAATGTAAAGAAAGGACGTATGAGGATAATACTTAATTAAAATTAAATAACTTTAATTCTTGTGAGGGTGTATTCACATGGAGATCACATCCAATTCAAATGTGTTAATCTCAATTAGAATATATTAACTATGACCGAGTGTGGTCTCCACATGCACATCCTCACATAGAGAGGAAACCACCTCTTACGATAATTGACGTTGGAGATTATTCGAAATTCATCAAAAGATTATTGAGAAGATTAGGCCGCACCTTTTCCATTTTCCATTTAACTCTTACATAAGTTTAAAGTTGAGCCGAAATGCGTTATACCCGTTTTGCTTAGTGAAAGTAATTTTTTTTCGAAACCTTAAAAAATAAATAGAAATAAGGAAAATGGGAATTTATCTTAAAAGATCCATACTTACTAAATTCTATTGTGGCTAAAGATGACCGACCAACCTGGTAAGATGATTCACGGTCTTTATATGTGATCGATCTTATTTTCGTAGGGTAATGAATGCGTAAGTAACACGAGGAAGTAACGTGGTTCGATCTATTGAAATAGATCTACGTCCACGGAGCAAGAGAGTATATGTGTATTGAGAGTGTAAGAAGCGATTACAAAGAGTGTAGATGATCAAGTGATCGATCTAAGTGTAGATGTCTCTTCTTCCTCTAATCTAGCCTCTATTTATATACCATCATATTGAGTTTGACTCTAATTCAAATTGAGTTGGACTCTAATACAAATAGAGTTAGACTCTAATACAAAGTCTTCTCCCATAAAGATTCTTTTAGATATGCATCCGAATCTTTTATGTATCCAATTGCGATTAGAGTTGTAGTTGGTCGAGCAGTCTTCTTGGGCCGAACTCACATAGGCCGAGCTTAATGTCGGGGCCCATTTATATTGGGCCTGATGCTTGGGCCTAGTAGTTGGGTCGTATCCTATCATATCCCCCCCCCCAAAAAAAAGACGTAGAAGTGAGGTCGTGATAGAGGGGGGACAGTGTTCTGACATTGCCTCGCCGAAATTTATAGACTGGCGAAGTGGAATACGTACAGTCCTGCCGAAGTTGAATGTCGCCCGGTCATAAATTGGTCGAAGTCGAACACTCGTTGCCCCGTCGAAGTCGAATATGTAGTCTCGTGTCGAGGTCGAATGTGTAACGTCGTACCGAGGTCGAACACGGGATGACGTGCCGAGGTCGAGCTCTCGAAGCAAAAGAGGTCGTTGTCCTTCACTTGGAAAGCAAGCAGGACCATGTGAGGACGTCCACCCAACTGACGGACTTCCTTAATGACGCCGTCGTCCAGTTCCACCGGGTGGCTCGCGTCGCGAGGGGTTTGGAGGAGGAGATGCGGCAAAGAGGGAGGCCGGGGCTCTGATGGCGGCCGAGGTGGCGAAGGCCGAGGTCGGCCGACGGAGGGCCGAGACGGAGGCAGCCATGTATCGGGAGACCGAGGCGGCGAAGGCCAAGGTCGGCCTGCGGAAGGCCGAGGCGGGCGGCGGCGGCGAGGTCGGCCCGCGAAGGCCGGCGGGCGCCGTATCGGAGGCCGAGGCGGCGAATGTCGAGTGGCGGCGGCCGAGCCGCAAGGCCGGCGAGGTCGACTGCGGAGGCCGAGGCGAGGCAGCCATGTCGGGAGGCCGAGGCGGCGGCCGAGGCGGCGGCCGAGGCTAGGTCGACTGCGGAGGCCGAGGCGGCGGGCGGCGGGCGAGGCGAGGTCGGCTGCGAGGCCGAGGCGGCGGCGGCCATATATCGGGAGGCCGAGATCGGCTGCGAAGGCCGGGCGGCGGCGCCGAGGCGGCGGCGAAGGTCGAGTGTCGACCGCGAAGGCCGAGGCGGCTGCGGAAGGCGGAGGCGGCGAAGCCGAGGTCGAGGCGCGAAGGCCGAGTGTCGACCGCGGAAGGCCGGGCGGGCGGCGGCGGCGGCGGCTGCGGAAGGCGGGCGGGGCGGCGGCGGCCGAGGTCGTCTCCCAATGCAAGGAGGATGAAGATGCCGATCTTGAAACTCCTTGTCGGCGCGGATCGAAGCTAGCGATCTTGGGCCGAGCTCGAGGCTTCCATCGAAGGCGGTGGCGGTGCCGGCGAGCCTACATGAAGGTTTCTGTTTGATTCGTGCTTTAGCAATCGTCCTCTCGATATATTGGGCTAGATCACGATCGAGCTGACTCAAACCTTGCATAGTATGGACGGCCCCCACTGTCGGGAGCTCGAAGAGGAAGGATGCAAGGTCGGGGGTGAGGTCGTAGCCCTGGCAGGATGGCGAGGTCAGGGGCAAGAGTTTGACCTCGGCCCAAAGGGTATCCATCTCAGGTCAAGGCACCTCTGCGCCTGCTCAAAGAGCCTCGGGGGTAGGTCGTGACAACGCCGATCTCGCCGACTGGGTGGAAGGCACCGAGTTCATTCCGGGTATTCACCGTTGACCCGGAGATTTTGTTTCGACCTGGTGTAGCTTTAGCGAGTCTTGGCGAGGTGCTGCTCGGAAACCCATATAACTTGGTTTTTAGTCATAAATGTATTTAGACTGTGTACCGAAGTGTATATCTTCTGTATATAACTTGGTTTTTAGTTGTAAATGTATTTAGATTGTGTACCGAAGTGTATATCTTCTGTATATAACTTAGTTTTTAGTCGTAAATGTATTTAGACTGTGTACCGAAGTGTATATCTTCCCAATGAAGAGGTATAAATTGCACGAGATCCGATTTGGACGTCGTTTGTATGTAGATGTTCAAATTAATGAGTAATCTGTATGCCTTGCATGTAGATGTTCAAATTAATGAGTAATCTGTGTGCTTGCCTTGTTTGTCGAGAAATATCGAGAGGGGTGGTCCCCTGGCGCGCGCTTAGTTGAATACCCACTTTGTAGGTGTGTCATCTTCGCAAGGGCGTCCCCTTTTGAAGGTAAGTTATGTTTCACCCGAGGTGAGAACAAATTTTCACATAGGTATAAGATATGACGAAGTAAATGACATCGTGCCTCTTAAGAAATGGAAAGAGGGCTAACATAATGCCGATGTGAAATAAAAACTATGTGAAATACCTCCTCAGGTGAGTAATATGCTAGGTTCGGGGGATAAGTGCACCGGATAGGTAAGCAAGCTTATAGGCCCCTTTGCCGAGGTCCTCGTGGATGCGGTATGGGCCTTCCCATGTTGGCTCCAACTTGTTAAGGCGCTCGGCTTTACTAGCTTCGTTGTTCCGTAGGACGAGGTCGCCCACGTGGAGTGTAGAGTTCGAATATTTCCGCCCTTGACTTGAGCATATTATGGTGGTTGTTGCTAGGATTTGGCCGAGGTCCCAATCTAGACTCCATTGGGCCTTTTTTGATTCTGTCGAAGGCACTTCGTCGATCGGTGCCTCTTCCCGATCATCCGCCTCTTCTTCTCGCCGCCGTCCCATGTCTCTCTCTTACGATCCGACTCGTCCCTTTGACGTAGTTATCCACCAAGGTCCGAGGCTACTCGCCGTCTTGGTTTCTCCCTGGTGATTTCTTTGTTTAGTGCGCCAGGTCGGATCCCATTTTTAAATGCATTGATGATGTAGAGGTCGTTGCTCTCATCGATCTTGAGGGACTCTTTGATGAACCTTGATACGAAGTTTGACATCGTCTCGTCTCGTCCTTGGCGGATGGTGAGCATGTCGGATGAAGGTTGCTGAGGTGGCATCTTTGATAGAACCACCACTGAATTGATCCATGAGATCTTTGAAGCTATGTATGCTTGTTTTGGCGGTGAGGTGAACCAACGATGGGCGTTGAAACCAAAGACCCTGGGAAGATCTTGCACATGTGAAAATCGCTCATCCCCGATTTGCCATGTTTGTAGTATATAGGGGTGAGAATTTGGGACCGGGACTCGAAATTCCATCCGGCCGAGTCCCGATGGGATTCGGGACCCCGAGTCCCAAATTTACGGGTTCGGGACCGGAAATTTGATTTTCGGGTATCGGAAGTCCCGAGTCCGTTGAAATCAAGTCCCGATTTTAAATATATCTAATTTTAATTTGGGACTTTCGGGACATTTTCGGTAATTCGGGACTTGGGACTTGGGACTTGACATATTTTGGGTAATTTCGGGACTTTCGGGTAATTTCGGGACATTTTCGGTAATTTCGTGACTTGGGACTTCGGGACATTTTCGGAAATTTCAATTCGGACCGGACCGGACTAAAATTGTAAATTTTGGATCGGAGTCCCAGTCCCGATCGACCGGACCGGATCCAAAATTGCAAAATTTCGGACTTCGGACTCGGGACTCGGGACTCGGGACGGCACCCGGTCCCACCCACTCACCCCTAGTAGTATATGCAAAAAAGGAAATCTGAGGGATCTCCAGACCGTCATAGGCGGCGATGTTGGGTGCCCGATATCGCCGCGGGTGGTGTATCCAGATTTCCAGAGAAGGGAGATGATCCGTCCATGCCGGTCGAATCCCGGAGTTCGTTGCCATCCTCTCGGGAGGGTGGGAGACCGATAGCGACGCCTATCGCCTCTCAGTGAGGATCGACTCGCCTCCTCTTTGGTCCCGTTCGCCACGTGGACGTGTCGAGGTGAACGACTTCGCGGATGGTGTCGGGGTGAATGATTACGGGTGGCCCACCGAGGTGATCAACTTCGGACGACGTGCCGAGGTGATCGTTCTCGGACATCATACCGAGGTGATCGTTCTCGGCTATCTCGCCGAGGTGAATGTCCTCGGTTATTTCGGAGGTGAGCGACCCCGGGCGCCCGTGACTGCCAGTCCGGACGTTCTTGAGGTTCCTGCTCCGTTCGCCCTTTGGCTCATAAAGTTTTGAAATTGGCCAATGTTGGCATTGAGAAATTCAGACACAGCTCTGCCGAGGACCTCATAAGATTGGTGAGCCGCTTGTTCACCGGTGTTGAGGTCGTCTTCTTCTTCTTCGGAAGGGCGACGGTCCTGAGGGTGTATAGGTAGGTTCTCTATGTAACCCTCAGGCGTGCTGTTGTTATCGGCAGCGACGACTTCTTTTCCCCGGTGTTACGTAGCAGCCTGGTTGGGGTCTTCAGTCCGTCCATTGCCAGCACCACCGGCAGCGTTAATAGTTGCACGAGTCCTTGCCATTGATTTTGCGTAGAAAAAGAAGCTTTTTGTTCGAGTTTCCCACAGACGGCGTCAATGATCGATCTTATTTTCGTAGGGAAATGAATGCGTAAGGAACACGAGGAAGTAACGTGGTTCGATCTATTGAAATAGATCTACGTCCACGGAGCAAGAGAGTATATGTGTATTGAGAGTGTAAGAAGCGATTACAAAGAGTGTAGATGATCAAATGATCGATCTAAGTGTAGATGTCTCTTCTTCCTCTAATCTAGCCTCTATTTATATACCATCATATTGAGTTTGACTCTAATTCAAATTGAGTTGGACTCTAATACAAATAGAGTTAGACTCTAATACAAAGTCTTCTCCCATAAAGATTCTTTTAGATATGCATCCGAATCTTCTATGTCTCCAATTGCGATTAGAGTTGTAGTTGGTCGAGGAGTCTTCTTGGGCCGAACTCACGTAGGCCGAGCTTAATGTCGGGGCCCATTTATATTGGGCCTGATGCTTGGGCCTAATAGTTGGGCCGTATCCTATCAATATGTATACTAATTTAAAAGATCCAATCTGATTACTGTAAAATTGATAGAACCAATGCATATTGGGTATCATACACAAATCTCAAATATTTTTAGCAAGACAATAACTTGAAATGATTTTTAGTTTAAAGACTTTAAAAGAAAATAATTGTTCAACGTAATGTTTAATTTTATTTATACGTAAGAAAATATCTGCTCATACTTTTGACAATTACATCTTGAAATCAATTTTCGACGGCAAAAATTATATGTTGCATGTTGGGAATGTTCAACAAAATTTTATGAAAAAATAAAATAAAAATGATTTGGCATCAAATCGACGTTTGTTTGGAATCTTCCGTAAATTGTTGAGAGTAATTATGTCTTAACTGTGTGTTTTGATTAGATCCAAAATCCTTCTGATGATTGCCCTACAAATATAACTAGTGCTGCTTACATGTTAGGGAGTTAACTTTTTTTGTTACGGATTCCAGTAGAAGAACTGCCGATTTAGATATGCCCAGCTGATGGTGTTCAAGCTGATCGAAGCGGGCGTCCCGATAAGAATATCGATCAGCAGAATTGAAGAGAAGACGGATCGAGATCGTATATCAAGATCGATGATCAAGTCGACTAATCAAGTCCGAAGGTCAAGTATAGCGATGTTGATGATCAGAGCTACTGAAGAGTGAAGTTAAAGACTGAAGACTCAGCATTGCTGAAAGCAAAGAAGTCAGAAATATGACTAAGTGTCATACCAACAGCTGACAGCCAAGCTAGGAAGTTAAAGGTGGCTATCAGAAGTCAAAGCTGGCTGCAAGAAGTCAAAGCTGGCGATACCAAGTCAAAGTTGGCTGATGAAAAGTCAAAGCTGACTATTTCTACGTCAAAGCTGAAAGCGTCATACTGACTCAGGTTCCCAAATTGATAAAAGACGGGAGTCCAGTCTACTGATAAAAGATGAAACTATCTCAACTAGCCCAATCTGAAGTTAACATACAGATAAAAAACGGAGTCAACTCAAATGGAAAAACACTGAGATATTTAAGTCTTGAGTGTTTGACTCGTCATGTGTCGTAACATATCTGCAGAAGATCCTAACATGCCAGAACATCTTTTCGGAGTTATTGAGCTACAATGTATGATGATGCAGACTCTGACAGCGACGCACATGGATTCACACGACAAATAAAATGTATATGATTGGTGCTCCCTCCAATGATACTATTCATCATCATCTTTATAAATACACGCAGAATTCAACATTTGAATGTTACCGAAACCCTACACATTCAAATATTCAAAAGCAATCAAAGCTCAAAGCTCAAGAACTTATACCAACGATTTTGAAGAAAGGAGTCTACAAAGTTATCAATAAACCTTAGGGCTCAAATATATCTATCAGTTCAAGATTTCGGTATACACTCCTTTAAGTTATAGGATACTACTTTGTATGTCTCTAGCCTAGAATTCCAGAGTTTGTCCACTGTGACAACTCATCTTTTAGATGGAAACCCCTTTACAAAATCCTCCAGTTTAAGTAGAATTTTGGACAAGTAGGTAACAAAGTATTAGTTGCTGAAAGCTTGGTTATCTTGCACCTATAAGCAAGAGGTTAGGTCGACCGCACCGTAGCGCTAGAGATTTTCTAGCACCAGTAAGCGTAGGAGAAACGCCCAGTTTGGCAGGATACATAAAGGAGGTTAAGTCTGTATCTATGTTTATATCTTGTACCTGTAAACAAGACCAAATCCCAGTTAGTGGATTGATTAAGCAATCAGTCTGTGGATGTAGGAGTTGATATCTTCGAATCACGTAAAAGCTTGTTTACTTTCCTTTCTTTGCATTCAGTATCGTATTTACTTTGAATATTATTGAACCGACATCACTAGCGCACAACAGCACAACATCGTTTTGAAATACTCTATATATTTTAGTTTGATACTGAAGAGATAAACTGAAAACTAACTAAGCCCATATTCAACTAAGTGTTTTACGCCGGTTTAAGTTTTCAGTAAGACAAATCAGTAACCACCACATTCCGCAAGTACATCAGTTATCAATCCAATTGACCAGCTACCTCAACAATCAATAGGTTTGCTAATTGGTATCACTCTGAACAAAACTCTCCTTATCTGAACAAATCAGCAATATCGATATTAGTACTGAACTGCTATTAGCTACCAACATCTACTGTCATAGTAGTCAGTCCAGTCTTGTAAAAAAAAAAGTTTTAAATTTGCTTAAATGGTGTATCCCCTTCTCATACACCAGGACGTACCCAAAGGACCATCAACATTGTTTTGGTTCGAAATATCATTGCCATGAAACCCTTAAAGATGGTCTTCATGCAGAAACGATATCAGTTCGATATCTATTCATTTTTAATACTTTATTTTTTTTGTTAAAGTCTAGCCCGATTTTCATGTAACCAGCAGGATTTATGTTTTCAAAAATCAAAGAATATAATTGTTAGAAATATCAAATATTTAGTTATATCAAAACATAACTATAAAAATGTCAATAATTAAAGTTTAAACTATAATTTTCCTTTTAAATTGCAGTAACATGCTAGTAATCATAAAAGTAAAAACAGTTCTCTTTAAGACGGTTTAGTGGTAAATTGGGTTCCTGTGATCAGAAGGTCAGAGGTTTGAATCTCATTAACGCCTACGGCCCCAGTCTATCACACCTGATTTTTTAAATATAGTTTGCTCATCCTATGTGATTTGTATGTTATTGCACATGAACGTAAAATTTATCCAATATGCATCGAAAATAATGATTGTGAGTTTCCCATAAATTCAAAAAGAAGTAAGTAAAAACATGCAATCAGTGCTTCAAATAATCATAAAAAAAGAAACGGGAGCTGGGGGACCAAATCGGTTACTTTGAAGTAGCGAGGGAGTGAACTTCTTATCGTCAGGGGCGATGGCTAAGGGAGGCTTAGGAGAGAGAAAGAGTAAGGGTGGGCCCTAGGGGGAGAAAGAGAGTAAAAAGTAGAGCGTATGAGCTTCTCTCATCTCATTGTCTCGTAATTTTGTACAGTTGTAACTAGAGGTGGCAAAGAAGCGAGCCGGGCCGGCCCGACCCCAGGCTCGTCGGGCTTTTAAATTTTTCGGGTCGGGTCGGGTCGGGTTCGAAATTTTCGGGCCTACTAAAATATAAACCCAAACCAACCCGGGTGGGTTTTCGTGACGAGGCTTTTAGATAAATTTTAATTTTTTAATATATAAAATTAAAAATAATTATTTAATTAAGATCTCATAACTCCTTAACTTAAATAAAGAATCGATGATGAGAATATTTTGAAACTTACTTATTCTTATGATAATCTTCAGATATCTTGACCTATTTATGTATTCAATGCGATGATATTGTATGCAGATGATTTTAATTCTTTAATTTAAGGAGAAAAATTAGTAATTACAAATCAAAGATAAATGATATTATTAAACGTCAATCCGACTTATACTCATAAAATAATAGAATAAAATAAATTAATTATATTGTATATATTTAAGATCATTTTGAATGATTTATGAGGTTATTATTTTATCCGAATTTATTTTTCCGATCGGTATGTGAATTAGCAAGAAAATTGTTACTATAAAAATAAATAATTATATAAAATATAATTAATATTATTAAAAATATAGATATGTATATTAAATAATATTATAAATATATATATATTTAATAAAAATCATGGCTTTTTAACCCAAAATCCCGGCTTTTTGGCTAAAGCCAGTGGGCCGGGGTTTTTTCCCATGAGCTTTTTAGGCCAGCTTTTTTACTTTAATTTTTCAAGCTCAAACCAAACCCAAAACCGGGTACCAGGGGCGGGTTTTCAGTAGGGCTCATTTTGCTTGACTCTAGTTGTAACGAGTCTTCAACTTTATATTAATTCTCAGATTTTCATATGTGACTTGAAGATATCTAATTCAACAGTTGATGCTAGTTCTAATATTTAAAAAAAAAATATATATTTTATTTTCTTTATAAGATTAATAAATATATTTTTAAAAGTCATTATAGTCCAAATTGCACACTCTATGTATTGCGTGCCCTATTTAAATTATATTTTTTGTATTATTTGCTCTATTTAAATTACTCTCTTTTTTCCAGAACTTTGATTTTTTTTTGTTAACTCTACTTAAATTGATCGAATTAAGCTTAATGTTTAGAATTTGTTAAATTTGCATTTATGCTTATAGAATATGTGTTTCATTTGTAGTTTATTTTTCTGTTCTAGAACTTGATTTTTTATTGTTAAGATTTTGTTACATTTAAGTTTGTTTATTTACTATTAAACCAATTTTGTGTTTAATTTATATTTTAAAATTTAAATCATAATTATGATTAACTTTATCATTTGAAATAGATAATAATTGACATTAGAACGAGAGTTTTAATTTGTGGAATATAGAGAAGTTTTTAATTCAAAATGTTATTTTATTGAAAAATAATAAAAAGTTTAAATGTATTAATAAAATGATAAAATATGCTAAACTAAATATAAAAGATTGACAATATCCCCCGCATTATTCTCTTGTCCACACAAATGCAGAAAAACACCCGATAAGCATTGCTCCGTCACGCCGGAGTTCAGCTCCCAACCAAATTTTTTAACTCCGCCCCGCCGCCAACGATAAATAAAGGTAAGATATAGATTTTTCTACCATAGCTTCAGCTCAACAACACAAAAATATGTCGAATCAGAACTACAACAACAGAGAAAGTGACCTAAAAGCTTTCGATGATGCCAAAACCGGCGTGAAAGGTTTAGTCGAAAGTGGCATAACCCAAGTTCCAAAATATTCATCAACCCACAAACTGATTCACTCAGCTCAGATGATGCACAACTCAAATTCCCATTAATCGACCTAAAGGCGTTGGTGAAGATCCGATCAAACGCAAGGCCGTCGTCGATGGAGTTCGCGAAGCTTCGGCCACTTGGGGCTTCTTCCAAGTAATCAACCACGATATTCCGGCGCCGGTGATGGAGGAAATGATTGATGGGTGCGTCGTTTCTTCGCGCAAGACGATGAAGAAAGGAAGAAGTGGTATACGAGGGATTTGAAGAGAAGGGTTGTTTATAACAGCAACTTTGATTTGTATAGCGCGCCGTCGGCTAATTGGAGAGACACTGTTTACTGTGAAATGGCTCCTCATCTTCCTCAGCATGAGGAATTGCCCGCGGTTTGCAGGTAATTTGACAAATGATGGTTGCAGATTTTTGTGGAATTTTAAAGAATTGTTTTAATTTGATGGTGATGATGATGAATTTTTAATGATAGGATTGATAATAAAAATAATTCAAGTTAATTCATCGTTTACTTTAAATAATTGATCAATTTTGGATTTGTTTGACCATTTTATCATTCTATCATGAAAATAAATACTTCCTTACTTTTTAGTCTAAATGATTGTTTTTTAGGATTGATCATTTGAGAGTAATGTATGTTAGGATGGCTTTTTGGTGTTTTGGTATAAAATTTTGAGGAGAATTTGAAACTATATTAAATACACCTGCTTGACATATTAGGGGGAAAAACTGAAGAAACATTGAAGGATCAATTTTGTTAGATAAGAAGTAAATTATGTAATGATAGATCTGAGTTCTTAGCTCAAAAAGATTACAAGATTAGATACATGCTTAGTATTCAAACTAAAACAGAAAGCATTAGTACTAACACATAACTAACTGAACATATCCTAGCCCTTGATACCATGTCATCAATCTTGATCGAGCTACCAAAATAGTGAAGTGAGACAGGGGAGATTTGTAGATGAAATATAACCATATGATGTCAATCCCATTAAATTTCTGCTAGGCTGACAAGCTGGATATTGACCAGCAATCTAATTGTCAATCTTCATTCTGTTGAGTTTATTGTTATTGGGTTTGTGCAGGGATATAATGCTTGAATACACAAAGCAAGTTTTAAGGCTAGGAAGAACTTTGTTTCAAATATTATCCGAGGCACTGGGTCTCAAGTCCAATCACCTCATAGACATGAAATGCGCGGAGGGGATGGCTATGTTGCTGCATTACTACCCGGAATGCCCTCAGCCGGAGCTAACTCTAGGCACGAGCAAGCATGCTGACAGCGACTTCCTAACGGTGCTGCTGACCGAGCAAGTCGGAGGGCTGCAAGTTCTTTATCACGACCAGTGGGTTAATGTCCCCTATAAGCCAGGAGCTCTAGTAGTAAATATTGGTGATCTTCTTCAGGCAAGCATGCATATTTTGTCTAGTATATGTATTTGAATTCAATTTATGTTATCTGCAACAGTGCATCATAACGTGATCTTATCTATTTTCTTGTTGCAGCTTGTATCAAATGACAGGTTTATTAGTGCTGAGCACAGAGTACTAGTAAATAGCTCTAGTTCGAGAGTTTCAGTCGCCTGTTTCTTCAGAAACGACGCGATTAAGTCAACAGAGCTCTACGGGCCGATTGAAGAACTCGTATCTGAAGATAATCCGCTGAAATATAGGGTAACTACTCTGGAAGAGTATCTTACACACTTCGACTCAAAGGGGCTGGATGGAACTTCGGCTCTGTCACATTTTCGAGTTTGAGCTTGATTTACTGCACGTTCTATATAGGATTGGAGAAGGCAGAAATAAGTTGAAGATGGGGTAGGGGTGAAGTTTGTGTTAATGGATGGTTTGGATAGGCTGGCTTGCTTAGACAAATAGGAGGATATCTTTGTGTGTATGATGGTCAATGAATTGTCTTATTACCACAAATAAGAAGCACGAGAACTCGTGCGGGACGGGTCATAGTTTGGATCCAAACTCATATTTTTAATGACATATTATTAATTTGTTAGTATTTGTGTGAATTACAATTATATCACGATGTGAGTGTGTGTGTGTTGGCCTAGTGGTAGAGTGGTTAATGCCCAAGGTCAAAGCTCTCGGGTTCGAGTCCATTATGACGCAGCCTTTAAAATTTCTGTATTAAATTACCAAAAAAAAGACAATTTCTCTTTCTTTTCTTTGTGTGTGTGTGTTGACCTAATGGTAGAGTGGTTAATCTTGGCGCCAAAGGTCTCGGATTCGAGTCCACCGTGACGCAAATTTTTAAAATTTCAATTAAAATACCAAAAAAAAATAATATATATATATCACGATGTGAGTTTAGATTGAAATATCGACTCATCTTACTATAAAACGGTCTCACACGAGACTTCGCTTGAAAATGTGTTGATTTTGGTTAATGTTTTAGAACCGTTAATTCATTGTTAATATAATTAGAAATATTTCTCCTAATAGCCGCAGTGTGGCCGCAGTGTGGGAGTTTCATCCTCTTTATAGTGATTTCTTGTGGGTATTAGGTAAAATACTCCTAGTTTTTTAACCGTTGAATAATTGTGATTTATCCCTTCATATTCTCACAGTATTGGGACGTGGGGTTCAGGGAGAGCTTTTGGAATAAGAAATATTTCTCCTGTACGTTTTCATTTTATCAAAACTAGTCTTGCTCCTAGGGATGTCAACGGGCGGTCTTTACCCGGATCGATCCGGAACCGTTCAAAGCCCATTAAAATTTTAAGACAACGGTTCCGGTTTCGATTCCAGAACCGTTTGGACCTGGACCGGTCAAGACCCGGCCCGTTTTGTCCGGTTCCGGTCCGACCCTGTCAGTTTTTTTTGTTTTTTTGTTTTTTTTTTTTAAAATTTGAGTATTACATATCCATTTTTTCTATAAGAGTATTTTTCATTTGAGTGTAATTACAAAATATTAATTAATTTACAAAAACCATCATCTACCAAAAACGTGTAAATTAAAACCGATAAATTTTTATAATTGGAGGTGTGACATGAAAAATATTTATATATATATATATATATATATATAGCTCGATTTGTATCCTGTTTTAATGTCTAATTTGCATTTCTCTTTATATATATATATATATATATATATCAATATATATGGTGTTTATTATTAGAATAAAACCAAAAGGAAAAAAGCTGAAGTACCATAAGAGAAAACGTTCGAGATTGTCACAAGTATATTTTACTAAAGGATAGAAAGTAAAGTTGCTCATCTTCTAAAAGAAACAAATTAATCAATAGAATAAGCAAAGTTGCAGATGCTTACAACAGTAGCAAACTTTTTAAAACCGAAACCGATGTATAAAATTTTAATCTTTTTATACTTTTCTTTTATAATTGGAATAACTTCTATTTATCTTTTCTAATTTTGAATTAAAGTCGAAGAAACGATTGAAAAAAAAATCGAAAGAAATTTATGGCCTAGAAGAAAGAAACACGGGTAATAATCATTTCGGAATGTACAAATTATATAAAATTAAAACGATGTTAGAAAAATGTCAAGTGATATTTTCAAAATAACGATACGAGGACGAAAATATGTTAATTTGTTGAAATTTGAAATATGAAATTGAAAATTTTGGGGATTTGGGTGTTGCGGCCCAACGGGTAATCAGTTAGCAATGGGTAATACCCGATCCGGATCCATAACTGATGGTCCGGATCCGTCCGATCCGATGTTTATGGGCGGTTCGCAACCGTAACCAATACTAATTTATTGGTTACAGTCCAGAAAGCCCGCCCGTTGACATCCCTACTTGCTCCCGTGCTTTTGCACGCGTAACGCTTTTTTTTAGAAATATATTGAATTGTATACTAGTTTTTCTTCTCTAACAAACTCTGAACTTTATCCATTTGGCTTGATAATTCTTAGAAGATTGTTGTTCTTTTTTCCCTCGGTTAAGAGATCATTTTTACATCTTCAAACATTCCCAATCCTGTACTATAAACACGTGAAGAAAGTGTAAAACATACATGTATAAAATTCGAATTTTATTATAGTTAAATAACTCTAACGGTAAATAATTAAATATCCTTATTCTAAAAAGGGGAAGCTTTTGTCCCAAGAGCCTCCACACCTCAATCACATAAGAATGTAAGGGAGTAAATCATGGTGACTCAACGGTTAAGAAATTAGGAGGACTTTTCCTAGTGCCTACAAGGAGTCATCCTAATGAGATAAAAACTCTCACACTGCGGCTGTTGGAATTCGATCATTGTTACTTATTCTAAATATGTTAGCTATTAACCAACTGAGCTGAACTATTAACTCCTGAATGTAATAATTATATATCCTATAATATATGATTGCAGGGAACAATAAATAGTTACATACGTAGGGAGTGAAAAAATATTTATGAATCAGGAGACCAAAATGTATAAAAGCTAATAGCATTTCGATTTAGTTTAGTGGGAAATAAATGTTAATAATTCGGACATAAAATTGGATATAACAGCCCACTGCGTAGAGTTTCAAACGCTGCTTCAGTTTTAAACATTGCATGATGCCGGAATTTTAAGTCTAAGCGCCACAATGCAAATCATTAATTTCGAAACTTCTTCATCCAAATTGCTCCATCATCTTCAGACTCAATCTATGAATTGTATGTGCTATTGGGAAGGTGTGTATTACTCCATTTGTACAATTGAATGTGTCTCATTTCTTTTGAGTATGAATTTTTAGAAAAATTGTATGAAGTAGTTAAAGAAGTAAAAAGTGGATATGATCCACACATTTGAAGGGATAATTATTTCTTAAAATAAAATAAGACATTTATAATATGACCAAAAAACGAGTATTTTAAATAGGACAAAGAAAATAGAACTTTAGAGCGATACCCATAATGCATGACATGTCATTGCTAGAATCAAGTGAAGAGCTTTTGCACATAATTTAAAGTTTGAGGGTTCAATTGAACCCAACATGACTTTTAGTGCCCACATGAATTTGAACATACTCCCATTATACTTAGAGGATGTTCGGTTGAGTTTATAAGTCCCTCAAAATAATTTATAAGTAGTTTATGAGTTCATTATTTTTGAATAGTATTTGACAGAATAAGCTCATAAACAACTTATAACTTGTGAAAATAAACTCAAAATCTTATCAGCTATCCAAAAAATAAACTCCTTAACCTCGACTTATTTTTTCATGATTTTATAAGCAATAATTCATTTACAAAAAGAACCATACTATAGTTTGTTATTTCTCGTATATATCCTTTCAATTTCATCTTTCTTCAATCTTCTGTCTCTAACTCACGACTCTTTCTCTTGAGCATATAAATTTAATTATATATCCAAACACTTTAATAACTTATAAACTGTTGAAACTTAAAAAGTCTCTAAAATAAACTTAGCCAAACACACTCTTAGTCAAATACATGTTCAAATTATTTGACATAGTGTACCTGAAAAAATAATCCACTTAAGTAAAAAATACACTAAAAAATGCTACTTGATAATTGAATTTAGATATTTTAATGACAGAGCATCACGTGAGATGTGGTTCCCTTTTAACATATATAAATTGACAAAAACAGTTTCGATAGTTTTCTGGAAATATTATTAATTTTGCCTTTGTGTATTCCTTATCAATGTGACCTCTTCCTTTCATCTGTAGCAATCGCATCGCTCGTATCTGACACCCAATTTGCATTAACTTGTGGACTTGAAAATTTACTCATATTTTCGAAACCCCAACTTTTTTGCTCACGTCTTCAAATTTTCAGCCTTATTCCACGAAAATTGAATATTTGTGGCTCTTGTTATATATGTCTGGTAACTTCCATGTCACAAAACAATCTTCTCTCTCATATATAACTCAAGAATATGAGGAATATAACACAAAAATTTCGGTGAGCTCCGCCTCACCGTGAGCTTACCCTTATTTTTTATTAAAATAATTATATATTAATTATGATGAGTAAGGATAATTAAATTTTATTAATTCATAATTAATGTTTACTAATTTTAATTATAATTTATTAATTCATAATTATGGTTTATTAATTCAAAATTAGGGTTTATTAATTCATAATTATGGTTTATTAATTCAAAATTAGGGTTTATTAATTCAAAATTAGGGTTTATTAATTCCAATTAGGGTTTATTAGTTCAAAATTAGGGTTTATTAATTCAAAATTAGGGTTTATTATTCAAAATTAGGGTTTATTAATTCCAGTTACGGTTTATTAATTCACGATTAAGGTTTATTAATTCACGATTGAAGTTTATTAATTCACAATTAGGGTTTATTAATTGACGATTAAGATTTATTAATTCAAAATTATTATTTATTAATTCAAAATTATTATTTATTAATTCATAATTATTAATTAATTAATTAATTAATTAAAGATTAATTAGGGGATGATCTTACTGCATGATAATACATCTAATTTCATGCATGCTCTTACTGTTTTGGAGAATCGCACGCAAGATTCTTCTAGTCGTGTCGAAGCCGGTTAGGAGGGTGTGGGGTCGTGTAGTGCTCAAGTTTATGCCAAGTGAAATGGATAGCACAGACATCAAATTTTTGTTAGTTTAGAATTCACTTTGGAAGATTGATAAAAAAATAATTAATTTTAGTATTAAAGAATAGGGATTTGGGTCTTGACCAGAATCTAATAGATCTGAATTCATATATCATATTTTTGGATCATATGGATCTGGATCTAAACAAAAAAAATCAAATATAAATATGGATCTAACGAAATCTGATCTAGATTCGGTCCATTGCCATCCTTAAAAGTACCCACTTGAAAATTTGAAGTTCTTCATGTTTATTGTATTCAATGTGGAAATATTCATAGGTATGATAACTCTTTATGAATATTTCAGATGGGGATTGTGGATTGAATCGATTATTCACCAATGATGTATACACTAAGCCACAGGGCTTGTGCATGGTCCCTATATATTACTTATTTCATCCATCAAAAGTTTGTATTGTTTTTGGTAACACGAGTTTTAATAAATTGTAGTAAATAAAGAAGGGGTTCCACATTATAAAGATATCAAAAGAGGAAAATATAACTTTTTGATTGACGGATCAAAACGAAATTAAATGTAAGCTTTTGATGGACGAGGAATTATAACTTATTTAACAATATTGAGATTTAAGGTACGAAAATCAAACTTCCCAATAATCTATAACGTTAAACTATCTCGCTGCAAACACTTGTCAAAATGAATCAACAGTTATGTAGATATAACGTTTTGTTTTATATTTGGCTTGTCGACTGTTTTTGTTTTAAATCGTACCAAATTTAGTTGGTTTTGCATCCAGTTTAATTGTTTTGTAAATAACTATTTTTTTAAAATTAACTAATTATAATAACCAAATAATAGGTCAAATTATACAACAATCACATGATTAATCATAAAACTAGAGGAAAGTTTTAAATAAACTTTCTTGAGATTTCACACTTTTCTTCTCTCTCGCATGAGAGCTCTCTCCTCGGTCCCAGGGTTTTTCCCTCTGCTGTGAGGTTGTGCTGCCGCCATTCTACTCCACATCTTCATTTTTGTTCTTTCCCCCCTCATCCCCCATTGTTG
This sequence comes from Salvia rosmarinus, assembly GCA_036937905.1. Lineage (NCBI taxonomy): Eukaryota > Viridiplantae > Streptophyta > Magnoliopsida > Lamiales > Lamiaceae > Salvia > Salvia rosmarinus. The sequence continues at coordinate 57,977,221 of CM072822.1, read as the reverse complement.
TGTGCTTGTCGTCCTTCCTTTGCTCCCGTCTATCAGCCAAAACCCCTCATAGAATCCCAAATAGATGAAGAACAAGACTTACTAGATCTGGATAATATTAAAGACATTTCGGCAAAGCCTGGTCGGAAGACTCCACACAGCCAAATTTGCAAATTCCTAGCTTGGAAAGCTAGAAAAATGGATGCTTGTGAATGGTCCCATAACTCTCTCTCTTTCGATTTGAAGATGCAGCTCAAATAAGCTGGGTTATCAAGAACCAGCTATGGCATTTCAAAGGTAACCTCTTCACTATCCAGATCACAGAATCACATCTATGGCCAGGTTCAGAGAATCGGTACTCTGATCAGGATGGACCCATCCCAAGATCTCTTCATGCAAATGAAAGTCAGCATTGATATCACACAACCTCTCAGAAGAGGTATGACATTTGTGGTTGGTGGAGATAAACTTTGGTTGCATATTAAATATGAGTCCCCTCACTTTATTTTGCTACAACTGTGGAATGATTAGCTACATTGTTAAAGCTTGGGATTCAGTTGACCACACGGAAGCAATACATCTTGACGAACCCCACTGGTATCAAAGCCACCCCACTGAAAAAGGGCTGCCCATGGACCCCAAGCAGCGAGTCCCTATGCCTAAAATAGTCGATCCCTATGGGTATGATAACCCGACTTGTTTGCTTGCTACAATAGCGTCGTGTTAGTTGCGGTCTTATATCTATGTTAGTGAAAATAGTCGATCAAAATGCAACGGATATATATTGTGCTATGGAACATAAACCTTTTATATTTGCCGATAATTAAAATAACAAACGAATATAGTATAAAGAATGTGTACTATCCTCCTGTTAAAAAATTTGGTAGAGGTAACATGCTTAGGTCAAATAGAAGACAACCCCATAAAAGAAAAGGTATGATTTAATGAAATATTTCGATTAGACCATAAAAATTTTTGTTCTAATGTTTGGATTGATTATTGCCATAAAATAACTACATGGGAATTATATGTCATTGGATAGATAACACTTAGGGGGTGTTTGGCTAAGCTTATTTAAGAGAGCTTATAAGCTCCAAGAGCTTATAAGATATTTCAAAAGCTTATAAGAGGTAATGTCTCAAGTGTTTATAAGTTGTTAAAATATTTGAATAATTGATCTTATAAGCTAGAGAAAGAATCGTGAGTTAGAGAAATAAAATCATAGTCGAGAGATAAAATTAACGAGAGGTGAAGTTGATAGTGTATGTGTAGGAAATAACGAACTATAATAAGATTATATTGGTAAATTCATGATTGCTTATAAGTTTATGAAAAAATAAGTTAGGGTTGACCAACTTAATTTTATGGAAGCTTATAAACTGTTGGAGCTTATTTTCACAGCTTATAAGCTGTTTAGGAGTTTATTTTGTCAAACACTTTACAACAACTTATAAGCTCCTAAACAGCTTATAAGCTCAGCCAAACACCCTCTCAATCTCTTAACAAACGTTTGATTACATTTATGGAATTTGGAGATCTTCATACTGCTAATAACATACCTCATTTAATTATTCTTATTTTAAATAAATATCAATTAATTAATAAGGTGTTTTATGTTGATTTTGATACTAATACAAATACTAGTTGTATACCTGAACTTATCGAAGCATGTGCTCCGTCTTTTGATGGAAAATATTTTTATAATAGGTGTATTTGTCTTATTTTGAATTTATGTGTTCAAGATGTTATTGATATGTTTAATGAAATCATTTAACCAATTAAAAGTGATTAAAAAATTTAAATTATTGAAATCTTTTTTAAACTGCCACCATATTGAATTATCTTGAATTTAAATTAATTAGAAGTGCTCATGAGAATATAGCAATGATTAAAATTCTTATTATTTGGCTCTTTAGGTTACATCCACCCATAACCAGGTATAAATCTCCTACGTTTTCATTTTTTTTGCATATTAAAGGAATAAATAATTATTCATCACAATTGACGTCCGTTGAAGAAGTGCATATAATGTTTGATTCATTGTTAACAGGATAAGAAGATTTTTCATTAAACCTCTTTATACATATGTATACTCAGCAATAGGATATAGAGTATAAATATTCATCATAACATTTATTCTACGAGAACTTATACTAACAGTTTTCATACTCTCTCGAATCTTTCAACTTCTTTATGTCTATTAAATATCGTCATCATACTCAGGGATGTTTGGCTAAGCTTATTTTAGAGAGCTTATAAGCTCCAAGAGCTTATAAGATGTTTCAAGAGCTTATAAGAGGTAATGTCTCAAGTGCTTATAAGTTGTTAAAGTGTTTGGATAATTGATCTTATATGCTAGATAAATAATCGTGAGTTAGAGAGAAAATCATAGTTAGAGAGAAAATTGACAAGATGTGAAGTTGACGGTGCATGTGTAGGAAATAACTAACTATAATAAGGTTATTTTGAAAAATTAATGGTTGCTTATAAGTTTATGAAAAAATAAGTTAGGGTTGACCAAATTATTTTTAGGGAGTTTATAAGTTGTTGAGTTTTATTTTCACAACTTATAATTTGTTTAGAATTTATTTTACCAAACACTTGAAGAACAAATTATAAGTTCATAAACGAACATAAAATTGCTTTAAAGAAATTATAAGCTCAGCCAAACATCCTCTCAAAATAGAGATGGATTTATGTGAGGATGTCAGATGAATCTCAACATTGTTTCTCGAGTGTAGATGACATTGTTATTCAATATAAGCGATACTCTCTCCGTCCACCAAAAACTTGCATTTAATTCGTTTTTGGGACATCCACCAAAAGCTTACATTTAATTCGTTTTTGGGACGTCCACCAAAAGCTTTCATTTAATTCGTTTTTGGGACGTCCAACAAAAGCTTGCATTTTCTATTTTTGGAAACATCAACTACACTCAGTCTACAACTATTTACAGAAAACTACAGATGACCTATATTTTACTCCCACTATCCATTAATATATTTATTTATTAGGTCCACTCACTTTACACCCATTACAATTTATTAAAACTCGTACCAGTAAAAGCAATGCAAACTTTTAGACGGAGAGAGTACTCTAGCTGCTAAGCTGCATAATAAGAAAGTAAATTAATGAAAGTATCTACTCATATTAAGAAAAACAAGATATACTTCGCAATTTGTTTCCAACACAAGTTTCATAGTTTACAACACCAAATAACCAAAGCATACATTACCATCAATCAACATTAGTGAGCAAGGGCTGCATAAGCCGAAACTAGAGACGAAATTAAAGCTGAAAGAAGAGAAATGGGTGGCGAAACTCGGCCTTTATCATTCCTCAAAACCATTCCTTCCATCAAAGGGAAATGCAAAACTATGCCAAACAATGGTAGAAAAGCCTGCATTACCATTTCATTCATCTTGCCATTCTGCAAAGCCCTTCCAAATCCGACGACAAATGAAGCAAGATTTAGTATGTAGAGGGTGCACAATATAACCATGAAAAGAGGTGGTGCTTGGAAATCGTATTTCCCCATCTGATAGAGCTTTGCCGCTTCATCGTCCATGACTTTGTTTGTTGGAACAAAGCTAGCTTTGATCAGTCCAATCTTCTCCAAAATCGCGTTCAAGGCAGCAAAAAAGAAAGATGTCAATGACTTCATCATCCATACCCTTTGCTCGTTCGACCAATTCTTGATCGAATTCCCCGATGCCAAGACCTCTTGTGCGTGTTTAAGCTGGGATGAGAAGAAAACAAAAACAAACACTGCGAAAAATGGACTTGAAACCTGCAAGCATGTTCATGTTTTACGCTTTCTGATAACAGTACGACAAAATGTTCTAGCAGTGACATAATTTTGTTGTAGTGTAAGCTCTGTAACAGTAAACAAAACGATCAAGACTGTCCTAGAATACGTACCTCAGGATACAGGGGGATGCTACGAAGGAGACAGAGCTGAGGAACGAGGGCTAGAATGTAAACGGGGAGGAAGTAAATCGTGTAATATGCTACTTCTGAATATATCATGCTTTGTAAAACCGACATTCTTAATGCCCCGTATACTAAGGGAGAATATTTGGACAGAGCAATCTGGCTCAATCCGAGAAACCACCGTGTGTTTTGGACAAGAATTTCGCCTAGGCTTATGGGAGATGACCCCAAGAAACATGGCCTTGAAGGATCCACATACACTGAAATCCAGCCCTCACAATGCAGATTGAACCCTGTGAAATAGTCTTCCACTACCATGAAATATCTATATCCCACCTGCATTTCAATTTATATATCAATCTTGTTACAATGAGTTGTGACAATTATATATCATAATGGGTTTTTGGATTAAAATAGAACTTGCCTCTTTTCCCCATTGTGTGCCATTGTCATAGCTACAGGAAGCTAGCAATTCCACCTGTTTCTGGAATACGTCATCGGTGAGCAATGCATTGTTTGGAAATTTTGGTTTGTAACTTCGATAAATCGACTTTATGAACTCGTTGGATGAACCGTAATACTTCTTGAGTTGGCTAAGATCAACATCTACACAAAAAGGAAAAGAAAAATAGAATAAAATCAATGAATGCACTAATTAAATTATGTCAAAAAAAAAAGAATGAGAAAAATACACTCATTTAACCCCATAAATTGACTTAGTAACAATTTTAGTCAGCACTTCACTTAATACATTGTTGAAGCCTCTTAATTTAGAACAATTTTAGCTGTTAGCGATTTTCGGCATTGAAAAGTCTAGCAAGCAGCCAGATTTTACGTATGACATTTCCAACTGTATAAATTTAATAATGTGGAAAATTGTGATATTCCACGTCATCGAGAATGACATCGTTTTCATTTTTTTAATAAAAAATACAAATAAAACAACGTCGTTTGATAACGTGGAATATCATAATTTTCTAAATTTATTTGAGTTGAAATGTCATGCATAAAGTCCGGCTGTCAACCGGAGTTTTCAATGTCTGAAATCACTAATATATAAAATTATCACTTAATCAATTTATGAGGATCGTATAATATGCTAATTGAAGTTTGAACTAACATTATTACTAAATCAATATATAGAACTAAACGAGTGTACTTTCCACAAAAAGTGTACTTTCCACCAAAAATGCAGGATCGACCAAATTTGTGACATTACTTGGTTGAAGTTTCCGAGTTCCATAGAGTGCTTCTCTCTTTATATAAAACCCGGTCCCTGACAAGACTGGCCCTCTAAGACCGTTGAAACCTTCCCATTTTGTCTGAAATCAATTCAAATGAAAATAATGCAAAATTATTCATAATTGTAAAAAGAATGTATTGTTAGCTTACGTACCCAAAAACATCTCATGGCACCATCGTAGATATCGTCGTTTCTTCTGATGTTGTGAAATATTTGTGGAAATTGAACAAATGCGAGATCCTTAGAGAGTTTAGGGTCGAGATGGAAGCACATTGCTTGTCGGACTGATGTTGGATCGTTACAGTACATGTCACAGTCCAAAGACAGAATGTACGACGAGTTGCTGATCATGCCTGATACTCGGAGCTGCATGCATAAAATCATCAACAACAACAATAAAAATTAAACTAGATTAGAAATTAACTATGTGATATAAAAAAAATTGAATATCAAAGATTTTGGGATTGTATTTGTGAATTTACAAGAACGTTGAGGGCTCCTGCTTTGAAATTATGGTGATGAGACGGCCTTTTCTCGCGAGCAACATAAACGACAAGCGGCATCTCTTGATCATTGCTTAAATCCGTGCCATTGGAATTTGCATCACCAATCACCTATAGATCATAAAAAAATTGATTATGTGCACATAATTAATTTTTGTCATAACCGATGAGGAAGAGCTCATACAGATTTTTGCCATAAATTGATCATAACTGATTACCAATAGTAGGAGGGAAAACTATATAGCTTTTCCCTAGAATAAAGGTAATCAGAATTTAATGGTCCCCAATTAGGATTTATTAGTCCACAATTAGGACTCATTAATTTTAATTAAGATTTATTACTATTCAATTAAAATTTATTAATTTTAACTAAAATTTATTAATTTTAACTAAAATTTATTAAATATTAATTAAGGATGGTTCTCACTTCGCGTAAGCAGGAGAACACCCCTTAATTTATTTGTTAAAACTATTATAAGAAAAGTGATGGATTAATTTCTTATTAGAGTTAGGTGAAATAGAAGATCTGTTTTTGTTTTATATCTTGGTGACAAAATTTATGATAAGACTGCAATTGCATATTGGAGGATTAATACCAAGATTTTTTTTTATTCATATCATGTCTGTCCCATGATTTTTGTGTTGTGCAATTAATTTTATTGTTTGATAATATTCATCATAAAAATAAAAAATGTCATCATATAGTAAATCATATTTAATAACATCTATGTTGGGAAAATTATGTCTTAATTGTGTGTTTTGATTAGATTCTAAAATCATTGATGACTGTCTTGCTGATATAATATAATGTTGTTCACATATTAGAGAGTTAGCTTTTTTGTTTACATGTTTCGATAAAAGAACTACCAGTTTAGACAAACTCAAGACTGATGGAGTTCAAACAGTATGAAGTCAATCGTACTGAAAGAAGTTTTAATATAAACGTAACTGAAGATTGAAGTCGAAGAATGAAGACTGAAGTCGGAAGACTAATGACTTAAGATCAGAGACTGAAGAATCAGCGCTGTTGAAAACAAAAAAGTAAAACCTATGACTAAGTATCAAATCAACAGGTGAGAAGTTGAAGCATCATACCGACTCAGACCAAACTAATAAAAAACAAAGTCCAGCCTGCTGATAAAACTCGGAGCAGACTCGACTGATATGATCTGAATTCAATGTACTGAAAAGACATAGAGTTAACCCAACTGAAGAAATAGAGTTATTTAAACATTGAGTGTTTGATTTTCCATGTGTCGTAGAGTGTCTACAGAAGATACTGATATGCTAGAACTATTGTTCAAAGTTGTAAAGCTACAGTGTATGATGATGCAGACCTCGACAGCGACGTACGAGGATCATAACGGGCAGAATTCAAGTGACAAATGGAATGGATATAATTGGTGTTCTCTCTAATAGTATTATTCATCGTCCGTTCTATAAATACGCACAAAAATCCAACCTTAGAAGGTTATCGAAACGTTGCGCATTCAACCTTCTAAAGCACTCGAGCTTATATCTCAAGAACATTTACCCAGCGATTTCGAAGAAGTGAGTTCCAAAGTATTATTAGAAAATCTTCAGAGCTCAAATATACTTATCAGCTCAAGATTTCGGCATACACTCCTTTACATCTCGATTCCTTCTTGTAAAATTTCAAGCCTAGATATATTGAGTTGTTGCCTGGGCAGCTTAAATTTAGTTGGAAAACACTCTACTAAAAACCCCTAAGAGTTTAAGTAGAAGTTAGGCAAGTAAGCAACGAATTGTTAGTTGTTGAAAGCTTGGTTGTCTTGCTCCTGTAAGCAAGAAGTTAGGTCGACTGCACCCATAAGCACTCAGATATTTTCTAATACCCGCATGCGTAGAAGGAATGTCAAGTTAGCCGGGATACAAGAAATGATAAAGTTTGTATCTAGTTATACTCTTGTACTCGTAAAAAAGACCAAATCCTAAGTAGTCGATTGACTCTATTATCAGTCTGTGGATGTAGGAGTTGATATCTCCGAACAACTTAAAAACTAAGTGTTATTTACATTTAGTTCTTTACTTTCAGTATTGTATTTGCTTTGTAAATCATTGAACTAAACATCTCCAGCACACACAACACCATATTGTTTTAAAACACTCTATTAATATCAGTTTGATAGTGAAGATACAAACTGAAAATTGACCAAGCCAATATTCGACTAAGTATTTTTCATTAATTTAAGTTTTCAGTAAAGGCAAAAACGTAACCACCACATTCCATAAGCACATTAGTAATCATTCCAACTGACCAGCTGCCTCAGCAGTCAGTAGGTTTGTTAACTGATAACTCTCTAAACAAGACTCCTTGTACTTGAACTGATCAGTAGTACTGAATTAACTTCAGTTAACCGACGTCTACCGATCAAGTAGAAGGCCCAGTCTAGAGTTAAAAGAAAATGTTTTAATTTGCCTTACTGGCATATTCCCTCCCCACTCTCTCTTTCTCTCATCCCCCATCCTCCCGCCCTCATACACCAAAAGAACACCCAGGGACCATCAATTGGTATCAGAGCCTGTTGTTCGCTAGAACTACTGATTTTCTTAGTGGACGTTCTATCTGAACATATCCTTAATAGATATATTTTTTTTGCATATTGTTGTATATTTGTTGTGATGGAAACTAACGACAACAAGTTGAATTCTCTCCCTATGTTCGCGGTAGACAACTATGAGATCTAGAAGTTCAGACTCAAGAGATACCTCACTGCATAACATTGCCGCATGTGGGAAGTCATAACCAACAGACCTATCATTATCAGAGAGAAGATCACAAAAGTGAGCACCGAACCTGGCAAGGATCTTACCTATGAGTACAGGCCAAAGGATTGAGCTGCCTTCATGTCAGAAGAGTGCAAACATGATGAGCTTGACAACCTGGCCAAGAACATCATCTCCGGAACAACTCTCAACTCTCACATTGGAAAGCTGATGAAATTTAAAACTACCAAAGAGATGAGGGACGCATTGGAGAGCCTTTGTGTAGTCTCTGAGGAGATTAAAGGAGAACAAGTTGATGATAGATTGTCAGAAGTTTGAAAATTCAAGTAGAAGAAGTGAAAATCCATTGATTACATAGAACTTAGATTCGCAACAATCATCAATGAGATTTTCGTCCAGCACAAGAACAAATATACACAACGAGAGATTAACCTTAAAGTCCTATGTGCACTCTCAGCTACTGACAGAAAAGTACACCAACATAGTTGTCTCGTCAGCTGAGCCAATGTTGATCCCGCTTACCTTGCAGCTTTCCATGTCGGAGCTTCATTTGAGATGCTGGGAGATCCAGCTCAACTTGAAGCATGTTGGTGCAAGAGGCAGCAGGGCGAGAAATTGATGAACGATGCGCAAAAGACGCCAGCAACTGCTGTTTAAAGAAAGACAGATGTCAACAACAGAAGCGCACGGAGCAGATTCCAAAAGAAAAATCTTCTGAGGTCGAAGCCAGTCGTAGGAGTGCAGCTTCGTATTGACAAGTGGGTGCCTCCTAAGCTCAACGACAAAGGGGAACAACTGAAGGAGGAATTCATCATGTTGTACTACTACCTGATGAACCTGCCTGAAGATCCTGAGATAGCTATTGACGGCTTCAGGAACTTTCTGCTGTATTATAAAGACGAGCCTTTGGTTGACAAGTTTGTCAACAGCACAGCCAGACAACACACCAACATAGCTGTCCCTCCAAAGCGACCTATACCTTCTCCAATGTGAGGGTCTTTTGTTGGCTGAGCCCAGATTGACTAAGAAACTCTAGTTGTTACTGAACTTACAAAGATTGATCCAACTCAGCAACCTGAGGAATTCAAAAAGTTGGTCGAACGAGTTTTTGCCATGTATGGATAAGAATTCAACGAGGAGAAGAAAATGAACTAATCGGGATCTCAATGTAATAGACATATATAGGTTTGGTGCTGATTGAACTCAGAATTGATGTAACTTGTATCTCAGCAACCTGACATATATAAACTGACCCAGTTCACCCTAATGACAATGACTCTTTGTCCAAGCTTTTTACTTGCTTTATACCTTATCATGCTGAACTGACCCTTGTTTTGCAGAGAATGATGATCACAATAAAAAGGGAGAATCGAACCCTTCTACTGAAACTGATTGTCTATATTACTGGTCTGTTTTTCAGTACTTTAGATTGGTTTTGACATCATCAATAAGGAAAAATTATTTAAAAAATTATGTCTTAACCATTTGTTTTGATTAGATTCCAAAACCCGCTAATGATTGTCCTACTGATGTAACATAGTGTTGGTCATATGTTAGGGAGTTAACCTTTTGGTTTACAGGTTTTAGCAGAAGAACTACCAATGTGGAAAGGCCCAAGATTGAAGGAGTTCAAGCAAGATTAAAGTCACCATTCGAAAGAAGTTTCAATACCAAGACAACCAAGGTCAAGATCAAAGATCAAGACTCAACAATGAAAACAACGAAGTTAAAAATATAACTAAGTGTCATACCAACAACTAAGAAGTCGAAGGTGCTGATAACTACATCAAAGCTGAAGTGTCATACTGACTCAAGGTCACCAAACTGATAAAAGACGGAGTCCAACCTTCTAATAAAACTTGGAGCAGACTCGACTGATATGACCTGAAGTCAACGTATTGAAAAGACACAAAGTCAACCTAACTGAAAAAACATAAAGTTATTTAAACTTTCAGTGTTTAACTTACCACATGTCATAGCATATCTTCATAAGATCATGACATGCCAGAAACACTGTTCAGAGTTGCAGAGCTACAATGTACAATGATGTAGATCCCGACAGTGACGTACGAGGACTCAAACAGGTAGAATTCAAAAGATAATGGAATGGATGTGATTTGTGTTCCCTTCAATGATACTATTCATCATCCGTTCTATAAATACACGCAGAATCCAACCTTTCGAGGTTAAAGAAACGCTGCGCATTCAAATCTTCTAAAACACTCAAGACTTATATCTCCAGAGTATTTACCCAGTGATTTCAAAGAAGAGAATTTCAAAGTATTATCAAAGAATAAATGATCCTAATAATAAATAATTAGCTAAACATAATAATAATTAAATGGAAAAAGTGATTCTAAACCCTAATTAGATTAATGAATTCTAATTAATAATTATAATATTAAAGTAAAGCACTAAATGAAATTTCAAGAAAAAGAATTTAAAAATCCTTCAGAAAAGTTAAAGAGTGGAACAGCGATGGCGCAATAAAAAGTTAGAAGATTCCAAGGAAGAAAATTTTACCAATGTTGAAATAAAAAGACAAATTCTGATTGGGTTACGACATGCATGCATGATGTAGTTTTCATTTTTTTTTAATCTTGATCATAAATAATTAAGAAATCTTTGTTTATTTGACGTGTATCTATAAAGAGTTAAAAACTTTTTAGTTTGTCGCTAAAAAAATAAACACACAACGACGACTTAAGAGTGGAAACATGAAGTTTAAGGGTCCAGTCCAGTATTTTTGCCCTGAAACTTTTAGTTCGAATTTTATGTCCCAATATTTGTGTGTCGCATTCATATTTTACTATTAAATTCTATAATTGTTTTCAAAAAAAATTAAATTCTATAATTTAATAATATTTATTATAACAGCTGAAATCTCTTATTGTATTAAATACCTTAATTATGGAAAATAGATCCTAATAGTCTTTTATTAACTAAAATATTGCAAATTAAATATGAAATGAACTATAAATAAATTATTAGATTAATAAATTATAGTTAATAATTATATTAAATTAAAACACGGGAGACTAAATTTAAACATAATAAAATAAAATAAATTAGATAGTAAATCATGGGGTGAGACAGTGAAAACCGGATATAGAATTCCAAAGTGAATAATCCTCCTATATTTAAAATTAAAAAATTTCATGATATGTCAATTTCGTGTTGATTTATTTTGTATTTTACTTATGGACTCACGTGAAATGTTCAGTCCGTATATAACCTATTAGAATAATAATGGAAAGCATTATATTCTAACAAAAGATTCACATATCTTGGTAATCATTGTCTCCTAACGTTTTCCCTCAAAAAATAGTATCTCATAAACATAAATTGCCGGCAACTTTTGTTTGTCAGCAAAATTGTAGATTAGATTAATTTTATCAAATATATTTCAAACCACAAAAATTATTTAACACATTCAATATTTTAAATACCTCGATAATTGGTGAATGGTCCTTGCTGGCCCCAACGTCTGCTCCACCAACAATTTTGTCCAAAGAACTCTTGAAATCCTCATATGCTTTCTGCACCGTACAAATATTGCAATAGCCTCAGCCACATTGAAACATTAAATTCGGACCAATATTTATTATATATAATATCGTACATATTTTAATCTATAAAATAGTTTTAATAATTATATATATTTATTTGACAAATTTTGAAATAATTTAATTATGAACTTTTAAATCTAAATTTCTTTAAATTGTCTATATTATTTAAGTTCATAAGTTGTCGCATGTACCATGTAGCTACTAAAAATAAAGGTCCAATAGTCAAATATAACTCAAACTATCCCTATTTTTTTAATTTTTTTATGTTGTCGACTTTGACCTATTAATATCAATTCATGAGAAACTATGCAAATATGTCTCGGGATATATTTTTTGATATGCGAAAGTTGAGTAAGATCATTGGATATGTGACATGACTTGACGTAAAAATGCAACAATTGAAAATCAAATCCAATCATCAACCTACGGGTATAAAAGATGATCCTATTCGATTTTTAATTACCGAAAAAATTGTTAAAAAATATATAAATATGCATAATTTCTCATAACTTGAGTAATAATTAGTGAAATCCAACACTTCATTATAGAATTGAAAGGATGGTAATAGTTTGAAATAATGGAATAAATAACCAAAAAAACCAACCTCAATTGCCTTCTTCTCAACAAAGAAGTGATCATCATTACTCGCTCTTTCCTCACCACCAATCTCGTGGCTCAAAAAATAAGCCTCAGGGCACCGGTTCCTCACCATATACTTCCTGCAAAACGGGATCCACAGCTTGGCAAACCTCCACGCCCGTTGAAGGGCACGGAGCGTGACGGGGGAGCCCCCGTCGTCGGAGAGATAGAGATGGAGCTTATGTGGAGGGTAGTCGAGCGCCATGGCCGATATAACGGTGTTCATCACTCCCAAACTCGGTTCTTTGCTGGGATCAGCGGTGCACACGAACACGTCCACAGAGGGCAGATTTTCGTCGGCGGGCAGTCTGTCAGGGTACGCGGCTCGAGCAACGGGGTTCCAGAGTGAAGCCTGGCTGAGGATCCAGATGCATGAGAGAATGAACTCGGCCGTGAAGATGAGAAGGTGGGGTAGTATGGGGCTGCTGCTGCCACCGCCTTTGGCTATTGCAGTTATGGATGAGATTCTATAGTAAAATAGGGATGCTAAAGCAGCGCCATGGGTGAAGGAATGGAGCCTGTTTATTGCCCTGTGAGTTTTCTTGACATGCCAATCATTCAGAGGCTGCGGCTTCTCCATTTCTCTCCTATCTCTTTTCTTGTCTCTTCCTAAGAGATAAGTAGTGCTCTCTATTTATAGACTACTGCTGTGGAGAGAGATAGAGATTGTTCGCACTAAAAGATTATGACTATGAGCGAAGCTGTATAAAATTTATTACTCTCTCTATCCACAAAAAACTTACAGTATTATGAATTTTAATAAATTATAATAAATGTAAAGTGAGTGACGACAAAAATTAGGGTTATTAGTGTATAAATACATCATCTTTGAGTATATTTTGGTTTTTTTCATGGACTTTAAAAATGATCACAAAATACATAAACTTAATCATTTTAGTAATTTTACAACGATTTCAAATTCAGACCAAATCAAATCTTACTTGATATCTAATAAATTTACTATAGACAAAACGGTTAGTGATATAAACGACATCGTAGAGTGATGACATAAAACATCGTCGTTCCATCAAGATAAATCAGATTTTTTATTTCTATGATTCATCGCGTCAACCCTCATTACAAAAATCAAGTCTTCTCATTTGTTTCATCATCTGGTTTCAATTGAGATCAAAACAATCGATATCCTCTCTCTACGATATCATTTATATCACTGATCATTTTATCTATAGTAAATTTTCTTTATGTCAAGTCAGATTTAATTTGGTTTAGATTTAAAATTATTCTAAAATCACTAATTAAAGTGATTAAATTTGTGTATTTTGTGATAATTTTTAAAGTTGCGAAAAAAATCAAAATTGACCAAAAATTGATGTATTTATACACCAATATTTCTAAAAATTATAGATAATTAATGGGTCATGGAGATAACAAATGAATATATTAATGAATACTAGAAATAAAAAAATGGATCATGTGTGATTTTTTTTGTAAATAAATAAACAGATTAAGAGTAAAAAATTATGAAATTAATGTTTCGAAAAATAAAAACTGTATGTTTTTAATGGAATGAGAAAGGAATAATTGTGATTCCTTATTATTAGTGCTTCATACGTGTACTAAATATTTTATTATTACGTGGTATACCATCAGTCGACCTAATGAGTGAAACATGAAATTTGCGTAATTAATTATTTTTAACGGAAGGGGATCGGAGCTAGATTGGGGAAAGAGACATTTATGATTTTACAATGTTATATAGTAATATATATGTCCCTATAGTGTGTTATTGGTTGGAGTATCAAATTGGAACTTCTCGACCTCACTCTTGTAATTATCGTTGTATCAATTGCAAATGATTGGAAGAAGATAATTCTGACTTTCTATTCAAGTTTATTTACCATTCAATTCTAGAAAGTTTTTGGGTCTTCTGGTTGCCAAATTAGTGGATAGGAATTCCGGTCAGCTGTGACTGGAAATATATGAATACAGTAGAAATTCCCTATACATAGAAATAAATTCTATATAGAAATGTATGAATACCGTAAAAACTTAATTTCTCTAGGTGTACTCTGTTTTTTTTTTCGAAAGAGAAATAAATATATTAATCAACCAAATCCTCACTAACAAGATCCATAAGCCATCTAGGGAAATTATCGTTCCAACACACAGAACGAGAACAATTCAAAGCAAACTGAGCAAGGGCATGAGCGGCCTTGTTAGCCATTCTATGAGTGTGGGACACACCTATAAGAGCGTGCGAGCGGGTATCACGTAGGATCTCATAAATCTCTTCAGGGAGAAGATCCTTTTCCTCCTCAGGCTTCGCCATGAGTTGGGCAACCAAAATTGAGTCAGTAAACACCTCAAACGGATGAAACTCATTTTCCAAACAACAGAGGATTCCAAAGATCACAGCCTTAACCTCAGCGAACATGACACTCGACGAGGGGGATGTCTTTTGGGATTTAGCCAGGATAATGCTTCCTTCATGGTTACGGATAATAATGCCAACACCAAAACCATTCTTCTCTGGGTTGAAGAGGGCGTCCATGTCAACATGGTAGGATCCCCTCCTGGGCTTCATCCACTTCCTGTCGCCGCATCCGATTCCCAAACTGTTGGCAACAACGAATAAGGGCCGAGCACCCTTAAAGTTTTCGATCAAAGCCATACAGAAAGTTTCCGAGGACTCGTTGAAATTCACATAAGATTCATGTACCGCCTTGCAGATCGTTCTCCATTTTTGCCATAACATGACGCACCAAAGATCATAGTCCTCCCTCTGCATTTCATTCCTGATCATCACGGCTATATCAACCAGACTTAGCGCACTGGCATGTTGGAGAAGCCGCCAGAAACGGCTTTGCTTCCATCCTAAATTGCATCGAGGGCAGAAGATGAGGGTATGCTCGGTAGAAGCCCATCTGTCCTTGCAAAATTCACAAATGCCATCCGATGGGACATGATGTTCTTTGAGATTCGCTGCAGTAGGGATAAAATTTCGGAGAGCTCTCCACATGAAAAATTTTGCTTTCGGTGGGATCGAGGGAGACCACACTAGCTTATTCCAGAATCGGAGGTCATGATGGCTAGTGTGGGGGTGGCTGTCATAGTAGCCCACCGAGAGAAGATAAGCCGTTTTCACAGTGAACATACCATTCTGTTCAAATTTCCAAAAGCGAGTGTCCTGTCTCCCTTTTTACCCAATCGGAGTCGAAAGGATATTATGACATTCGAAGGCCGGAAAGTCCTAGCAATACGGTCAGCCTCCCACTCTCCATCATCCCGATCAAGTCGCCCACCTTCGAAGGTGATCGTGATCTTCCTTCTTTGCGTAATCCCGCCTCCCGCAAACCATTCACCCATCGGTCTCGAAGAGATCAATATTCGACCATTACCAACTCTCCATCTGCACCTCTTTCCACCAACTCGGCTCCATAAGAGATCGCCAAACAAAAGATCCGTTACTATTATAATTAGCACTAAGGATATCACCCTCCAAGTATCTAGCCTTGAAAACGCGAGCCACGAGAGATTCCGGATTCATCAGCATTCTCTAAACCTGTTTAGCTAGAAGAGCAAGATTGAAACACACCAAGTCTCGGAAACCAATCCCTCCCCAATCTTTTGTTTTGCATAAGAATTTCCATTTCGACCAGTGGATATGTTTCTTTTCTTCCTTATCACCCCACCAAAAGGCCGCACATTCGGTTAATGTCATTACAAATAGAGATAGGCGAGGACGGAAGCATTGCATAGCATAGGTAGGAATAGCTTGGATGACAGCTTTAAGCAGTACCTCCTTCCTCCCTGCCGAAAAATCCCTTTGGTTCCACTCGAACAACTTTTTTTGGATCCTATCCTTGATATATGCGAATTGGACCCGCTTCGACGGCGGAGAAAGTTGGCATACCGAGGTACATTTGCAGGCCCTGATCTGCGCTAACACCCAAGATCGTTTTGATCGTGGTTCCGTGGTGACCGTGAGTATTAGGGCTGAAGCGGATGGATGACTTATCCCTATTAATAAGCTGGCCCGAAGCCAATTCGTAAAGATGGAGGATCTCTTTAATAGTCAAGCACCTTCCGCGTAGCTTTAAAGAAAATAAGGCTATCATCCGCAAAGAAGAGATGGGTAATACTAAGCTCACGGGGAATAATAGGAATCCCTTCAACCCTGTTCAACCTTTCAAAGCCATGGATTAGAGATGAGAAGCCTTGGGTGCAAATCACAAAGAGAAGCGGCGATAGGGGGTCACCCTGTCTAAGCCCTCTGGAAGGGATAATATTTCCATAAACTTTCTTGTTAAGGATAAACGAGAAACGCACTGACGACACACATTGCATAATCAAATTACAGAAACGTGCAGGGAAACCAAGCTTTACCAAGACCGCATGAAGGTGTACTCTGTTTTTAGTTATGAAAAAACAAAAGATGCTTTTGGAACTCTAAATATTATTCATTTCTTTTTTTTATTATATTCATGTTCTTCTAATTATGAATTTCATGCATATTTAATTGCCTAAAATTCTTCCATGATATTAGGTTCTCTACTTTATGTATTCATAACCAATTTAACTTGTAGCCGCAATGCTAAAAGTATTAATATCATTTTTAAATTGAAAATTGTTGACGAATACGCGTAATTTTATAATTATGATCACGTAACAACTAATATATTATCTATTATTATATAAATATAAAAATTATCCATCTAGATTAAAAAGAATAATATAAATAATTAATTCTTACCATGTTATCAAATTAGGTTAACTACGCCAATTTTAATTAACTAGGGTCTTGCATCCGTAATTATAATTAATGAATCCAAGAAATGAAAATAAAATCGAATTTCGATTCTAAAAGTTTAATAATTTAGTATTTCTATATCTGGAAATTAAGGCTTCGAAATAAAGATGCACTACAAAAATACAGCCGATCAGCGACGGATTAGCGACGGCCAAAATACGGGTCGTGAATCAGCGACGGATTAGAGACGGAATAAAAAGGAATTTTTTTTGCGATGGATCAGCGACGGATCAACGACGTAACATGGCGGGAATTTTTCGCGCGAACTGGTAACGACGGCATACCCGTCGCTATTCCGTCGTTATATTTCACGATGGACACTATCCGTCGTTAAAATTAATTTTTTTGTTATTTTTTTATTGGATTAACCATAGTCCGTCGCTAATCCGTCGTTAAATAATTGGATTATTTTTACTTTTTTATTTATTTATTTTAACGACGGACAAAATCCGTCGTTAATTTTAGAGACGGAATTTCCGTAAATAAAGTAGTCGCTAAGTTTAACGACGGACCGTAGTCCGTCGTTATATTAAAATGTTTTTATTTTTTATATTCTCAGACGTAAATTAACGACGGATATGTGTCCATCGTTAAAGTCATTCCGTCGTTAAGACCTTGATTCCGTCGTTAATCCGTCGTTATAGATTTTAAATATAACGACGGATATTTCCGCCGCTAATCCGCCGCTAAAAGTTTAATAACAGACGGCTTTCTTCCCACCTCATATCTCGAACCTAAAACCTCCCTCCCTCCACCCTCCATCCCCACTCCCAACCCCGCTGCCGCCTGCAGCTGACGCCATGCCGCCGCCGCCTCATGACACCCACCTCACCGCGACCCTCCCAACCTCGCGACACCCACCCCCCCACAGCCCCACCCCACCCCGCTGCAGCCGACGACCGCCGCCGCCGCCTCGCTGCCGCCGCCGCCCACCCCCGACCCCAGCCCGCCCCTAGCCCCGCCTCACCCCACACCCCACCACTGGCCACATCATGCCGCCGCCGCCCGCCTCGCCGCCCGCTTGCCTTCCGCCTCGCCGCCTCCCCGTCGTCAGTCTGTGTTGGGATCAAATTTTTATTTATATTTCAATTTTTTATTTTGTTATATATTTGTTGATTTTGTTGAAAATATTGTATAAGATGCATTGAATTGATAGTGAAAATTGTTATATGATGTATCAATTGATAGTGAAAATATCAGATATGATGCATCAATTGATAGTAAAATTGATAGTGAAAATCGAATTGAGTTTACCGAATTGATAGTGAAAATGATGCATCAATGTTAGTCTTGTGATTTGGGCTTGTGAAATTGATAAGCTTGATGTGAATTGGGATGATAAATTCATCGTTTCATGAGTTAACTATGCGCATACGTGGTGTTTGATAAAATGTTTATAGAAATTGATAAGCTTGGTGTGAATATGTTTAGCTTGATGTGAATCGGGATGATAAATTCATCATTTCGTGAGATGTTTTGAGTGGTTAAGTGTATAATTAGGCATATGGTGATGATTTGGTGAAATTTGGATGAGTTTGGTTTAATTGGGAATCAAATGGCGATTTATTTTATAAAACTTATTCTCACGAAATTTTGTTAGAATTGTTATATGAATAAGATGTTTTATAAGTGTCTTTTGCTCATTTCATGCTTAATTAGTTTAAGGTCAAGTATATGAATAAGATGTGTTCGGTTGTATGGTGATGATTTGGTGAAGTATTATATAGAAACACGGATTTCAACAGATGATAGGGAATGAAACGCGATTAATTTTATAAAACTTACTCACGAAATTTTGTTAGAATAAGATGTTTTATAAGTAAGATTTGCTCACTTCATGCTTAGGTTAAGGTTAAGTATATGAAACTTGAATTAGGGTTTATGTTGTCTCGTAGATAACTAACCAATAATTATAAGTAAGATTTGCTCACTCCACTCAATAAATTTATGAGTGTATAATTAGTCTATATTGTACAACTTATGTTGAACATGTTTAATTAATTATTTATAATTAGGAGCTTGAAGAATGAATGACAATCGTGAGTGGATGTATAAGAGGTTTAGTTCGGTTGGTGGATTAAATATCAATTTCGAGACGGACTTGAAAGTTTTATTGAATTCGCTAGTGCTCGCTTTTATTCGCGGATGGAGAGAAAATCAAGTGTCCGTGTAAGAAGTGTAAGAATATACCTTATCGTAAGAAAGATATCGTATGATATCACTTATCAAAATTTGATTTGTTCCAAATTATCACATGGATATTTCAGGAGAGACAACCACAAGTAGGGACAATGTTGTGGATTCGGATGTTAACCGTTAACCAAATACGATCATACGATGGTAGTGGATGCCGGTCCACGCTCAACTTTGACGAGATCAAGAGGAGCCAAATTCGATGCACAAAATTTTACGATATGTTGAATGTTGCCGATAAACCTCGTGGCGGGTTGCTCGGATCACACACATTTGTCATTTGTGGCTCGACTTCTGAGTTGGAAAGCAGAGAACAACATTACTGAGAAGGGTTTTGATCAAATATCAGAACTGATGAAAGAGTCGCATCCAGATGGAAATTGCGTGCCCGATGACTTCTACAAAGACGAAGAGATTGTTGCGTGGCATGGGGTTGCTGTACACAAAATTGATTGTTGTCCATTTAATTGCATGATTTATTGGCGAAGATTCGAATCGACGAGTGCAAATTTCAGAACCATCCTCATTTCAAGAGCAATACTCGAGCTGGTGGAAGTCGACGGAAAGCACAAGTAGCATATAAAAAGATGTATTATTTTCCTCTAACTCCTCGACTACAGAGATTGTATGCATCCAATGCTACAACGGAAAATATGCGTTGGCATGCATCGTCGGTCGATGATGGGGTCATGCGTCATCCGGCAGACTCAATTGCATGGAAACATTTGAACACGAAGTTTCCCTTATTTGCATCAGAAATTCGTAACGTGCGATTGGGACTCTCAACTGACGGTTTTCAGCCATTCGGTCAATCAGGAAAGCAATATTCATCATGGCCCGCTATATCGACCCTTATAATCTCCCCGTGGCTGTGTATGAAGGAGCAATACATGTTTCTTACGATCTTAGTGCCCGGACCGCGTAATCCGGGAGAAGATTGATGTGTTCTTGCAACCATTGATAGCGTAGTTAATAGATTTGTGGGACGACGGCCTTTACTTATGATGTATCGTTGAAGCGAAATTTTCAAATGCACGTTGCATTACTTTGGACAATTAGTGACTTCCCGCATACTCTATGTTGTCCGGATGGAGTACACCGGAAGATTAGCTTGTCCGACCGCATGGAGTATACCGATGCTTTTACTTTAGCTAAAAGTGGTAGCGATCATGGTTTGATAACCATCGTGAAATTTCTAGCTCCTAATCACCCATTTCAAGGGATCAAGAGGTTTCGAAAAGAACACAGTGATTACTAATGATCCACCGTGCGCAATCGGAGATGAGCTCATCACTAATTATGGGTATGGGACTAGTCTCCGTAACAGAGATTGGCAGTGATGAAATAAATAGCAGAATATCCAAGCAGTTTGGAACTGGATGGAAGAAAAGAAGTATTTTCTGGGATCTACCTTACTGGAGTTCTCTTTTGATTCGGCATAATTTGGATGTCATGCACATAGAAAAGAATGTGTTCGATAATGTCTTCAACACAGTCATGAATGTCCAAGGGAAGACAAAAGATACGAGCAAATCTAGAGAAGAACTTAATTTATACTGCTACGACCAGAGTTGACGATGAATGAATCAACAGGAAAATATCCAAAGGCTTCTTATACACTTGACAATCGTGAGAAAAAAGTCTTATGTGAGTGGGTAAGAGGTTTAAGATTTCCAGATGGGTACGTTTCGAACATGGGTAGATGTGTAGACATGACAAAACCGAAGATGTTTGGGATGAAGAGTCATGACTGTCACATTTTCATGCAGCGAATTCTACCGATCGCCATTCGAACTTCTCCCACCCAATGTTTGGAGAGTCAGAATGAATTATCTTTATTCTTCAAAGATTTAACTTCTCAAAACATAGGGCTTGATGATCCGTGGGTGCTCCAAGAAAATATTCCGTTGATTTTATGCAAGCTTGAGCGCATTTTTCCCCTAGTTTCTTCGACCCATGGAACATCTTCCGGTTCATCTAGTTGATGAAGCCCGTATTGGCCTGCTCAATACCGATGGATGTATCCATTTGAAAGGTACCGCCAGACATTATCACAAATATATATATACATATATATATATATACATATATATAAGAACAACGCTCTAAATTTTAGATACTTACGTAAGTTGAAGAACAACGTCATTTAAATAAAGCCGTGGTTGAGGGTTCTATCGCAATACTTACTTAGTAGAAGAAGCATCGATATTTTGCTCAGATTATTTTGATGATCACGTAATAACGAAGTTCGTAGATTTGCATCATGGTCAAGCGGAGATTAGCACGAAGACTATCCAGATATGCTTCAAATCTTCAAGCAAGATGGCGACCTTTTGGAAATATGTCAACGAGATATTTGGATAGTAGAGAATATGATGTTTGCTGCGTTTACGTGTTGCTCAACTCGTGTTGAAGTTGCGTACATTTACATGGCGTAAGTGTCGTGTTTTTCTTAGAATTCATTGTTAATTATTATTATTATTATTATTATTATTATTATTATTATTATTATTAACTAGGCTCAGAATATATGTTGATGTAGTTTATTCATCAAGATGTGAAAAGATCAAATCCACGCATCTCTAGCTCGATATTCAAAGGTCGATTGAAAGAGGCTTCCGCTTTGGTTTGAGGCATATGTGAGTGTTCGATGATTATTAGTAGAAAATATTTAATATGTACGCTTAGTCATTCTAATCATTTTTTACTAATAATAGGTCAAAGATCATACTAACAACATTGTGAATCCGCTCATATTGTCTCTTGCCAAAGGACCTTCACTCTAATTAAGACGCACCTGTGGTATTATATAAATGGTTACAAATTTCACACATTAGAACATGGATCACAAAGATCAACTATGAATAGTGGAGTGTGCATTAAAGGTGAAACTTATGGTATAGACACGCAAGAACTCGATTTTTATGGTCGATTATTGGAGGTTTGTGAGTTGGAATATCCTGAGCTACCAACGAAGACCACAACATTGTTTAGATGCGAGTGGTTTGATCCTTCACGATTGAGGTTATCAATTCATTCCGAGTACAAGTTGGTTTCGGTAAATCATACGAGAAGATATAACAAGTTCGAACCGTTTATCCTCGCCAATCAAGCCATTCAAGTATACTATTGTGCATATCCAAGTTTAAAACAATCTATGAAAGAGTGGTGAAGTATGCAAAATTAAAGCCCGATCTAATGTGGAAGTCTCGGATGAGAGTTCTCAGATCGATAGTACCTCCCTTTTCAAGAGGAAGATTAGGTTCGATTACTAATGTCGTTGTGGATGAGGACACGACACTAGTTCATCCCGACGGTACACTCATAGACATTGAAGAGACATCCGATAATGAGGATGATGAAGTTGAATTGTCGTAGTCGAAGACAATCATACATCGATGATGATGATGACGACGACGATGAATAGGGTTTGAATTTATAGATTTTTTGTATGCACACAAACTTTATGATATGCATTATTTGTGAATTTATAGCATTTTAGTATGCACACAAACGTTATGATGACGACGACGATAATTGTCACTAGTATGCACAAGAAACGTTTTATTTTCTAGTATGCACACAAACGTTATGATATGTATTATTTGTGAATTTTAATACAACATTTTTACCTTTGTTTGCGAGATGTCTCACAGGACGAGGTGCCTCGCCATCACATGTGAGGCACCTGTGATTATACACGCCGTCGTTTTCACCGCCACCCAGAAAAAGCATGGAGGCACTGCCTCACAGCCCGCCTCGAAGCAAGAGGGAGTGTCATCTAGAGAGGGATGAAGAAGATAGTCATTGTGAATGGGTATGTTATCTCTTGTATGTCTCGCTTAAATAAATTGTAGCATTCGATGTCTTTATTTCCTCAGAATTGTAGCATTTTGTGTCCGAGCAATGATATAGCCCGCGTGATTACGGAGTCATTCAGAATTATGAATCACAACGGCTTCAATTGGAAATTGGTGCCTCAAGAGTTCAAGCAGATTTATTTCGATGAATTCAAGGTTCGTATTGTTTATACGAAGTCATTTATAATTCGACCTTTGCATATTGTAATCATATATTTTTGCGTAAATATTTTTATTGGGATGATACGATGGACGATGCCATGGTCTACTCCTCACTGGTGCAAAAAGGCCGAGCGCTATAAAGATCATGTTCACAAGATCAAGCGGATAAGGACTCGCTTAACCCACCTCCATTTATCCCCGAGCGAGATTGGGATAATTGGAAGGCATATCGGGCTCCTGACAGATGTCCAAGAGAAGGCGACAAGGCCCCGCAGCAACAGGATGTCCGAGCCGATGGCGAGGGTACCGATAGTCAAGCATCGGGTGGCTCACGCCCGCATTCGAGTATGCGAGAGATCAGTACTTTGAAGTTTTAGATATAGTAAATTTATTTAAGAATCGTGATACTTGTTAATTATTTAATTTGTTTGACTTATTTGTAGGCAAGAGCGTGGAGTAGCCATAGAAGATGTCAAGGGATGTATTCCAAGTATCATGCCACCGACGACGGAGCTATACAGACGGAAAGCTCGAGTATCGCGGTAAGTATATTCGTTAAGCAACAACGAGCATTTAATTAAATAATAATTGTATGAAATTATATTACGTAAGTGTTGAGGAACAGGTGACCCAGTTGAGCCAACTGGGGTGATGAGACGACACCGTAAATTGATAGGACTCAAATTCTCAAAATGTCCTGGGAGCCCTCAAAGAAAAAGAATAGGATGTTTGAGTCGGGTCTCTATCAAGGACATACATGCAGAAGCGTAAGTCGTCTCATTCGGTGGAGAGTGCTCACCACCGATTCCATAGCTTATCAACAACGACTATTGATCCTGAGGCCGATGGAAATCTGAGCGAGGCATACGAGGCCCGATTGAGTCGAGCAGAAGAACGCCTGCATACGAGGCCGTAATGCAAGCCGAGCCGAGAGCACGAGATAGCGTCAAGAACAGATTCAGCTCAAAGGCCGCGCTCAGAGGCCCCAGAGCGCTTCATGGCCACCCCGCTTCCCCCACCGTGATATGAGTCTCGCTTCCCTCACCGTCGTATTCGGGTTGTAATATGAATTTGTAAACTTATCGATGATTTAGAATTATTTTTATGGGATTGTTCGATATTACGGTTTTTCGATCGAATTGCTTTGTTTGGATTGAATTGGTTTATTTTGATAGTTTGTATTGTATGGATTGAATTGGTTTGTTTTCATAGTTTGTATTGTATGGATTGAATTGGATGGAATTGGTTGAAATTGGTTTGTTTGGATAGTTCGATCAGTATAGATTGAATTGAATGAAATTGGTTTGTTCGGGTTGTTTGAAAACGTGTTCACGTCCAAAATACAAATTGAACCGCCCGATATCGCATATCTAGCTACGGATTAACAACGTGAAATAACCGAACCAACCGTAACTAGCGACGGATTTACGACGGTCTTTTGCGAAATAAAAAAAAAATTATAATTTTAGGGACGGACTATGTCCGTCGTTAATTAGCTACGGATCAGAGACGGATTTGAATCGGATTAACGACGGAGTTGCGACGGTATTTTTTAGCTACGGTGTTTATCCGTCGTTAATCCGTTGCTAACTACGACGGATTAACATCGCATTAACGATGGATTTTATATCAGACGACCGTTATCGAGGTCGTGGATTAGCGACTGATTTTTCCGTCGCTAATAATTAGCGACGGACGTAAATCCGTCGCTAGATGTTTGCCAACCAGGTTTCCAGTGACCCCCTCATTCCGTCGCAAATCCGTCGCTAATCTATTTTAGCGACGAATCAGACATGGTTTGCGACGGAATTTTCCGTCGCTGATCGACTGTATTTTTGTAGTGATGCACAATTAGAATAAAAAATAAAACCTAAAAATATTACGCTAATTTTATATGCGACAAAAGTTGTCCGACTAGAAATCGTAAGTCCCGATGAATTTTACTTAACTAACCTAGTCGAAAATACTCAACTTTACATTTCCTCACAAACCGGAAGAGATCTTAACCTAATTAGTGTATTTTTCCCACATAACTTTTCAAGACGAGAATTTGAAAGTTTGAGAATTTCCAGACCGCATAAATTTTAAGGAATTTCGTGTTCACGATTCGATTATGTTTTTCTCAGAATCGAGAAAGATATTAGGATTACATTTGAAGAATCGCACCTCCACGACTCGTCACTTGTCGATTTCATATAAAACGAGAAACGATCTCGACGTAATAATTAAATATGCCTCCATAATTATTTGATTTGAATCTAATGTGATGATTTATTTAATTTTTTGAAGTTAAATTAATTAAAGAAACAAGGATTTACGATTACCATTTAAAAGTCGGAGACGATAAATCGAGCGACAATAAATTGCATCTCAACTAAACAAATGGCGACGAGGACAACACGATCGACACGTCGGCTATGATGCATCGAGCTGTCATCCATCGCATCAAATGTCAAGGCTTATGATTTATCACATTTTCCATGATTTATGGTACTTTAGTACCTTTAATTACTATTCACCATGTCATTAAACCTACTTAGTACCTATTAAGCTAAATTAACACCTTATCACCCATGAAACAAATGAAATCAGCCATTTACTCCCTCGTATGGATCGAACACTCTCATCTCTCTACATCTCCATTTTTCTCAAGTGTTCTTCAAGAATCGTGCTTGAAGATGACGATCAAATCCCAACACCTTAAACTAAACCG
Source organism: Salvia rosmarinus (assembly GCA_036937905.1). Taxonomy (NCBI): domain Eukaryota; kingdom Viridiplantae; phylum Streptophyta; class Magnoliopsida; order Lamiales; family Lamiaceae; genus Salvia; species Salvia rosmarinus. Next base: position 57,950,908 of record CM072822.1, on the reverse strand, counting down.
CTAACGAGGTATGCCTGCTCTCCCTATGATTTCATGGTTTCTTCTCTCAATCCAAGCATGTTCAACTTTAGGAATGTTATTAATATGTAGCGATAATGTAGAACAAAAAAAAAACAAAAAATCAAATGGATGGATTAAAAATCTTGTAATGACCGAAACTTTGATGTGTTGTAGAGACTTGATTTTGATTTTTCCAATGCTTTATAATGTGATATATGAGCTTAGGAGCATGACTAGGATTGATGGTGATTTATTTTGAAATTTTCGACAGTTGAGAAAAATGAACATATGCTCCCGATTTTGTTTCGTCGGAATCTTCCTTCAAATTTTGACTTCATATCTATGCTTAGGAACATGTCCAGATGTTATGTAAAATTATCGTATTTTCCAAGCACGCCTATGTAATGACCAAAATTAGAGACCTAGATTCATCGACGCCGTGATTTTTCTTTACTAACTGAGTTCACATCTATTCTTAGGACTATGTTAGGTACCTCATATAAATTTTTGAGATTTTTTCGAGCATTCTAGGCTAAGTTCGAATTTGGGCAGCCCCTATAGGCCAGTACTCAATTTTGTATTTTCATATTTTGACCTCATTTATGTGTTATATGTTAAATGTTGAGCACTTATAGCACTACAAGAAAATGCGCGATCAATGACGGATTTTTCCGTCGTTATACCGAATAAGTCCTCGGTGATATTAAATAACCATTTAACAACGATCGAAAAGGCCGTCAATACAAATTTGTCGCTATTCCGATCAACGACGGACTATAAGTCCGCTGTTGAATGAACGACGGATCAACGACGGATATATACATCGCCGCAGCACGCATCGCATCGCCGCCGATCAATGACGATCAACGACGGAAATACCGCCGCTGATCAACGACGAAACTTTATCCGTCGTCCATTAACGACTTATCACGACGGAACGACCGCCGCTGATTAACGACGGAGTGTTATCCGTCGAGATCAACGACGACAGTCCGTCGTTAATCAACGACGATAACAACCGTCGTTGATCAACGACGGATCGTAGACAGACATCCGCCGCTGATCTACGCCGGATATCGTCTGTCGCCGATCGCCGACGATCGTCTGCCGCTGATTTACGACGGATAACATTCCGTCGTTGATCAATGACGGTCATTCCGTCGTTGATCCGTCGTTTATTTATTAAAAAATTAACTTATTTTTTCACATTTATCGTACTCAGTTATCGACGGTCACCTGTTTTATCCATACCTCAACAAACATCAACATACATTCATGAAATCTCAATTCAACATTCAATTTAAACATTAAAATGTGAATATAACTAAATTAACTGTATCGTATAATCCATTCAATACATACAGAAAAGTAAATAAAAAAAAGTGTGTCAGTCCAGAGTATGAAATAAATAATACAATATGATCAATAGGGAGGAGGTGGTGGTGGTGGTGGTGCAAGCCCATTGTGTGCTACAAGCTGGTCCTATATGCGCTGCTGAGCTTCTAAGCGTGCCATCAACGCCTCATGCTCTTCCTCTTCGCTGCTCCATCCGTATTCGTGCTTCCCGTCCTCCCGCAAATGCTTCTCCATGTCTATAAAGCGCTGGTCATATATCGAGATACGAATTGAGATGTGGCGCTGAAGACTCACTCTCAAACTCTTTGCGAGTGCACCAACACCAAACATCCGCTTTTCTTCGAGAGCCCACCCACGACATCCATATAGATTCGCTCATGTCCAAATCTAGCGCCACCGAACCTTCTACAGTCAAGCTTCACGGGTGACTAGCTCTTGACTTTCATCTACATTTATAACGCATGATTATCATTGATGTAATTCATATAAAGTATGTGAATTGCAATTAAACAAACACATACCCCAATAGATCCGGATGTCTCACAAGATAAGAGTCATCCTTGTTGACGCAGATGTTATAAGCATCGCATGCATAACCGCTGATGAACTCCTTTCTCGCAGCCTTTTGCAACCAAACAAAAATGTAATCATACAATCTATATAACATTAGTAATAAAATAATGCATTACATCTATAAAAACATTACCAACTCAAGAAGATATCAAGAATCGGCTTCGAGCCTCCGTTGTGCTGACCGCCTGCTCATGGCCCCGCAGCTCGACATGCGACACCGGGGCAACCTCCGACTTTCCCTTCACGGCTTCAAAGGTCCCAATAAGCAAGCCAAGGTGCCACTCATCCTCGTGGATGCAATGAGGTCTCGCCTACTCGCCATACCTTGTAGCCTTGATGCCACAAACAAAGTCTCTCAGAAGCCGCGGTAATAGTCGCCAAAGGTCATATTTCGACCATCCGGGATAGCCTCGCCCCAATGTAAACGCTTCGCTTTCAAGTAAAAGCAAATTTCAATTCAATAACAAATTATGACTATATGTTTATTGATAATTTATAACCGAATAAGCATCAATTAGCAAACAAAAACTACCAATATAATTATAGATCCTATATGAATATACAATCACCGTAAATATTAGAACACTAATATTCAATCACAAAAAAGGTGTTTGAGATTGTAAACAAGCTTATAAATAGGGATGGCAGTGGATCTCGGATCCGGTCCAGATCCGCAGATCCGCATCCATTTTTCCGGATCCGATCTTCAAAAATAGATCCGACGGATTCGACCGAATTCGACCGATCCGACCATTCTTTTAAAATCCGGATCCGATCCGATCTCGACTTCGAGATCCGATCCGTCCATGGATCCATATAATATATATGTATATATAATTTTTATTTATATTTATAAGTGTATTATATTATTTTTCTTTCTAGTCGGGTCGATAAACTAGGTTACTTAAATTGGATAGTATGTTAATAATATTAGAAATTTGTACCTTGTAATTGAGAAAATTTTGTATATGAGTGGTCTATTTGCTAAAATATGTGTGCTACTTCTATTAATATTCCAATATTATTTGTTGTCATGAAAGCAAAAGTAAATTTGTAACTAACATCTTCGTGTAGTGATGATTGTAGAATTTTGAAATAATTATTATAGCGTTATATGTATTTAGATTATTATTATTAATATGGTGTTACTGTGAATTATATTTGATTTAGAATTTATTTTAGAAGAGAAAATATATGGATCTGAGTCTAGACCCTGGACCCTGTGGATCTTATGGATCTGAGTCTGGATCTAATTTTTTTGGATCCAATAGATCTGGATCGGATTCGGACCCAAACAAAAATTATGGATCCGGACGTGGACCCAGCCGATCCGTCCATTGCCATCCCTACTTATAAACATTCTTTTTCTTACCTTGAACTCGTTGAAATAATCGTCCTGTAATAACTTCTTCGCATCAGAAGTTACTAGGAACCAAGTTATTTTCTGGAACAATTTCCTTGATCAATTCACCATTGATCAAAATTTCTCTCGACATTTTACCCTCGCCTTCAAGGACAATAGACGAGCCACAAGAGACAACTGTGAATGAGACTTGCAACCTGGCCACAACTCCTTATCCGCAGCATCTAACATATCATATAGTTGTTGTGCTTCCGGATTAGACAACTCTTCAAAGTCTTCAAATTTTCTCTGAGACATCACAACGTCCGTCACCAAAGTATGGTAGCTACTTTGTTCGTACTGAACATCTTCTAAATTATGATAATTTTTCGATGGTATTTCAGATTTCCCATGAAACCTCCAAACCTCGTAACCTCACACGAATCCATTTTTTGCAATGTGATATTGAACTCGTTCTTTTGTGTGATAATACATATTATCACATCTTCTGCACGGACACTTAACTTTGTCACCATCCAATAACATTGTTTGAGTCATTGCAAAATCCATGAATTCATTCAGTCCGCTAAGAAATTCGGGATCGAAAGTTCCATCTGGTTGAAACCGCCTATACATCCAAGCACGATTTGTACTCATTTCTTGAAGATGTATGTAAGTTCTATATTATGTCCTCTGCTTCTCACCTAATTAAAGATCTATGTGTTAAATTGCACGTTATTAATCGATATCAAAGAAAATATCTCAAGCTCGATTCGATTAATTCATAAAGATCTTGATTTCAATGTGAGCTAATTTAAGAGGTTGATTCGCCCAACACAAACTACCCCAATTACGAATATACGAGTTCAGATTTAATTTGATATTATAGTATCAAATGAATGTTTCCAACATTCGAATTATATATAACTTTAATTAATTTATTTTTTAAATGAACTCAACTTTACAGTTTGAAGCCACGAAGATAACAATCAATAAGCTCTATTGACCATGATGAATTTATCATCCCAACAAGTTAACAATCAAAATATTTTAAACATATGCGTGAAAATATAATCACATATTACTCAATCTCATCACATATTGCTCAATCTCATCAAATCACATATTGCTCAATCTCATCACATCATATACGATAAATTCACGATAAATTCAAGCTCATAGACGTATACATATACATATACATGTACATATACATCACATAAATTCAAGATCATATACGTATACATATACATCACATAAATTCACGATAAATACATCTACATTCATACATACATGTCGTCATTCATATATACATGATCAATGCATATACGTATACATATACATATACATATACATATACATATATATACACATATACATATACATATACCCGAACAGTGAGGGGCTAACGGCGATGACGAGATCGGCCGACGGTGAGATGAGCCGAGGCGGGCCGACGGGAGATGAGCGGGATACGGGTGACGATAGAAGCAGGGCCAAACGGCGACGACGGCCACGGCAAGCCGCGGGACGGGTCAAGGCGGGCGACGCGAGGCGGCATGGGCGGGGATGGCAACGGCGACGTGGCGCATACGCGTGGCGGGGAGGCGCGAGACTGAGCTGGGCGTGACGACGGCGGGCGAGGGCTCTGACGGCGAGGGCCGGGTCGGGACGACGACGGAGAGAGGCATGGTGCGAGGTTGGTCCAGGCGGACGGCAGGCACGGTGAAGACGGCGATGGCGACAACGAGTTAAAGTCGATGGCGAAGTGAGGAGGCGGCACGGACGACGAAGGTGGAAATTCAATTAGGGTTTAATTAGGGAAAATTGCGTGAATGAAAAAACTAGGATGGAATCCCGTGTTTGTGTTAAAACTCAACGACAGATCAACGACGGACAGTAGGTCGTCATAATTCCCTCGTTAATCAACGACGGAATTAATTCCATCAAATTTCAATGACGGAATTACGACGACATACTGTCCGTCGTTGAGTTTCCGTCGTTTATCAACGATGAAAATATTATCGTCGTTGATCAACGACGATATTACGACGACTTACTATCCGCCGCCGAGTGTCCGCCGCCGATTCGTTGTTGATCAGTCGTTGAGTTTGTACGTCGTTATTCCGTCGTTGATATTCCGTCGTTGATCCATCATTGGTTTTATCCGTCGTCATTCCGTCGTTGATTAACGACGGAATTAGTTCCATCGTTAATCAACGATGGAATGACGACGGTCTAACTTACATATATGTTAAGGTATAATACCGTTTTTGATCTATCGTCGGTCCGTCGTTATTCGTCGATGGATAATTTTCCGTCGTTGTACACACGTTTTTCTTGTAGTGTATATTTTATGCGATTGAAATATGACCTCTAACTATAAGAACTTGAAAATTACTAAACGTAATCAATATGTCAAACTTAGAGTTCTAAGATTGTTTATGGTATGTGATCAAACATAGAACATGTAGGGAAATATGATTTTATCCTCTTTCCGATGATCTATCTTGGATGTTTAATTCACCATACATTGGTTATATATCTAGCATGCATCGATATAATTAATTGCAACATGTAGGTGTTTACTCATGTTTACTTGTGAATTTTTGGGATATGAGATCAATGGCAGACTCCAGCTTTGATATTCTTGATTGTATCCCGGTTGCCTATTCTCTAATACTGAGTGAGAGCAATCTATGGAGAACACCGCAAAAATTCACCTAATTTTTTTATCTATGAGATTTTTGAAAATCTCAACAAATGAATAAGGATTTATTCTAATTTTCTCTCACCTTGTATTTATAATGCATTCATAAAATCCTATTTATATAGGATCCCTACATATCTAACAAATATAATAATATCTTTACAGATAAATCATATCTAGAATAATTATATTTTGATATCTAATAATATCGGATAATATCTATCTAGATACTGGAGATGTATTAAAATAGTACATTAATCAGAACAGAGTCCTAGTGGGACTCCACATAAGATGGGCGAAAATAACAGCAACAACATGCCTTGATGCGCCAACCTATGGATCAAATGCAAGGAATAAAGATAGGCCTAAAATGAATTAATTATCTTATGTTCAGCCTAGAACATAAATTAATTCATAAATATTTATTCATTCCACTAGAGAATAAATGTTGACTTGCCTTTTATTACCAAAGTTGAGTCAGGCTTACACTTCGACTTACGAATCCCTGTATTTAAGATATCGCACGTCCATTAATTATTTATATCATTTTAACTGCTTAAAATAATTAATCTCTTGAATTCCTTAAGTAGTACCACTCAACCTTATTATTCTACTTGAGTTAACTTAACATGTAGGATTTAGTACAATAAATATTTAGAGCTCCTTAAGGGGATGTCTGATGGAGTCCGAGGTTCGTTGGTTTAAGAGTTATCCAAGAAGCCCATTGGAGATGGCGATCCAACCAGCCCACGAGCGGTCAATTTAATTATGACGAATGAGCTTGATTTTTAAAGACTTTTAGTATAGTATTTTGTGGCATATTGTGGGTCACGTTTTTTTAATTATTTTCGTAGCCCATTTAGATGTTAGATTAAATAGTTTCCTAATTTATTTAGGTCTCTTCTTTTAATTCGTTTCCTACTTTGATAAGGAGTCATTCTTTGATAAGGATTAGAGTTTAATTTTCAGCCTATATATAGGCTTGTAAGGGGGACGAAATATTCAGCTTTTGATTTCCAATATATGTGAGTTTTATTCTCTCTTCATTAGCTCTTCGAATTTCTTGAGATTTGTCAAGTAATTCATTTATCGACGATCAATGAGACATTCATCCCTCGCTTGTGTGTCATTCATCGCCCCGAGTTCTCACAATAACTTTACGTTGGGGTATAGGCGACATACCGACCTATATCACTTCTTGGGTTAGATTCAGAGATTTTGGGATATTCCATCGCTTCAAGAGAAATATTCCATCCGCGTATCATTAGATCCTTCATATCGCGAGGATCTTATCAAGGTCATTATCCTAAACGGATACGCGACTCGATACAAGTAACTAAGATGACATACAAAGATCGCCACCACCCAAGATACGGAGAATCTTGGGTTATCTCATGTAACCCTCACCCATAACAAGATAAAGTGATGGTCAGTAACTCATACTCACCTCAAACCTTATCGAAGTTTAGATCAACGTAAATTAAGTCATCGAGATCTAGATTCTTCACGACGGTCAGATATAAGAACTCATATCACTGTGATCAATCAATACGTCAAGACGTACCAGTATACACAAGCAACCAAGTCAAGTCACTTCTTATCTATACTCAGCCTATACCGACAACTCGTCCTCAAGTTATCTCAGCTGTGATCCTTTTTATATCTCAATAAGCTTAACCAATCATACAAACTTCTATGATCTTCTAAATACTGTATGATCTAACTTTTGTATGAGTTAATGAGATAAAGATATGCAATCAAGTAAACAATTCAGATAGGAGATTGTAATAGTGGTAACATGAAATATTGTATACAAGCTCAACCATTCAGCTTTCAGTATACAAATCCAACAGAACCTCGAATGCATTAAGTGAATTACGAAGAAACGAGAAAATTTGAACGACATATGTTCAAAACTGAAGAGAAACGAACCTTCATAGAATTAGGGCTCGAGTTTTAGAAATCTAAATATGTTTAATTCTATGTGCGCGTGCATGATAACATGTTTAAATATGTATGTGACGAACGTGGCATGCGTAGAGTTATGTTTAACTTAAGCGTTATGTTTTATGTCGATAACTTGTTAGATTAGAAATTGTTGAGTTTGCGAGATGAAGAGAATGATAGGTTCAATAGAGGATGAAGTTCTCATCGGCTTGATTGAGAGTTATACTCCTATTTGGTTTGCGTGTCAAAGAATCGCATATTTAAGTATTCAAAAACAACTTAAAATGAAGTTTTAAGGTGAAAACATGTTATGTCATAAATTGATAGACCACAAGAAAATTGTAATCTCACCTTGGTACTCAGAATAGAGTAAAATAAAACTAGACTCGTTAGCCTTCCCAACGGCATAAGCTACATTTTGTAATTCTTAACGGAAAAAAACTACAAAGCGTTCAAAGTGCATTGATGTGCACAGTGAATTCCTACAAAGTTTTATATAAACTTAAAAACGACTATATATGCCCAAAAGGCATTCGATTCGAGCGAACTTATTCTCGATTCAACCCTAATCTGACATAATAAATTATATGTGTCAGTAGAGATATCATTTAAAAGAAAACAATGTTTGTTTAATCACACATGACGTAAGAAAAGTGATGCAAAATCCTAGAAATAAAAAATACATCGTTTTCCGTCAAACGTCGAGTTGCTTGATGATGGTTATCGAATCCCTTTTAAGATTAAGGTAAATCGAGAAATTCAAGGAATAAATAGAGATGACGTTAGAAAAGGATGTCAAGAGGTGGGCAATATTACCATTATTTCACGAAAATAGAATGCTTTATGATAAACTATTATGTTTTGATAATAATTATTAAACTGAAAATCTTTCAATGATTGTCTATGCCTAAATGTATGCTTTGTTATTAATGCCTATATGAGATTAAGCAAATTCAGATCTTGTGCAACATAAAGGTATATAGCCAAGATTAGTGTACAGCTATGTGATCGTAAGTCAACTAGCGGATTAGCCAATCACCGTGACATAGAGGGAGGCCTCCCTCTCAGCACGAGTTACTGATATGGCTATTATTAATATGAAGTATCTCCGTGAACTATTTATGAAAATGATAACTGTTTGGTAAGCACGAGTTTTTCAAAGAAAACCCTCGTGTCTTACTCTTATGAGGCATGACAATAAATAATGCATGTATATATGTATATTTTTGGTAATGTTCACTAAGTACTTTTGTACTTAGCCTGCATGTATTTCTAAATGTGTAGGTTGAGTTGATAAAGTGATGGAGGGTTTTGGACAAAGTTTTTGTTGATCTTAATATGAACTCAGAGAAGATATATTTCTTCATACATATATTTCATTAATGTATTATGTTGCTAAAACTTGATTTGTCTTATGTCTTAAATACTTAAACCATGTCGCTACACCTTTTGTACTACTTAACTCTTAACTCGGGTTCACCGAGTATCTTTTGACATATTATACCATGATCCATCATGATCTCTTATCATCATTCTTATGTTATATTTCAATGTATATGTTTGAAAATTCTTTCTTAACTTAGTGTTTTGATTAGATTCCAAAACCTTTTGATACTTGCCCTATTGATGAAACATAGTGCTACTCATGTGTTAGGGAGTGAGCCTTTATGTTTATAGATTTCAACAAAAGAACAATCGAGATGGACGTTAAATATCTTGAAGGTGTTCAAGAGCAATACGTAAGCTAGCAGATCGATAGAAGTTTCAAGATTAGCGCCATCAAGAATAAGCACAATGATATCAAGTATAGTGCAAATGTAAGAGTGAAGTTTGAACAATCAAGACTAAACACTAAAGATAAAAAGTTAAAAAATAACAAGTGTCATTACAATAGAAGAGAAGACGAAGGCATGAAGATCTACACCAAACCAAGTGTCATCAAGATATACGATGTCCACTTTACTGAAAGAATGCGGAGCTGACTTTACTAAAAGATCTGAAGTAAACGTACTGAAAAAACATAGAGTCAACCCTACTGAATAGACAAGGAATATTTTAAAGCGATGGTGTTCGACTTTCAACTTGTCGGGCGAATTGAGAGAATCCTAACAAGTGAGAGATTCGTTGCAAACATGCAGAGCTCTGTTGTACGATGTTGCAGAAATGGAAAGCAATGTACGAAGATTGAAATAGAAGTAATTCAAATGACAAATGGAATAGATGTGATTGATATTCTCTCCAACGATATTATTCATTATATTTCCTATAAATACCCGTAATAACCAACATTTGAAGGTTACCGAAAATGCTGAGCACACAAAGATAAAAAGAGCTTTCAAAGCTTATACTCACATGCATATGAACATCGTACTTCGAAGAAGGGTATTCAAAGTGTAAACATTAAATCCTAAGAGCATAAACATAATTATTTGCCGAGGATTTCAAAGATACATTCCCTGTAGAGTCTATGTTCAATCTTATAATATCTTACGCCTTGAACAAATTGAGTTGTTGTTGCGTGAACATCTTAATCTTAAGTTGAAAAACCAAAAACCCCCTCTACAAAAAACTATTAGTGTTGAAGTAGAAGTTGGTTAGTAAGAAACGAATTGTTAGTTACTGAAAGCTAGGTTTTCTTGCACCCGTAAAGAAAAGGTTAAGTCGATTGCACTTGTAGCAATGAGTGGTTTCCTTGTAAGTAAGCAAAAAAATATACGATAAGTTATTCGGGGTACATGTAAGGTGCAGTTCTATATCTAGGTTACTCTTGCACCTATAAGCAAAACCAATCCCAAGTAGTGGATTGACTGATTTATCAGTCTGTGGTCGTAGGAGCTGATCTCTAGACCACGTAAAAACTAAGTGTGTTCGTTATTTTCAGTATCTTATTTTACATATTATCAAGCGAATAGCACTCAAGACACGCAACACAAAGATATTGTCGAAACCTCTATACATAGCACTTTGCTACTAAACGAGAAAACTAATACTGACTAGAACTAATATACTTACTAGAACTAATATTTGGCTAAGTAAATTTTCAGTATTAGTTTTCAGTAAAGACAAACATAAACACTGTAATTCTGCATGTATATTAGTTATCAGTCCAACTGATCAACTGCTAAAGTTGTCAGTAGGATTACAAATTGATTCACTTTATAGGATTTCAAGTCTTATTTAAGAAAAGTTTTAATTACCTTAGCTTGTGTATTACTCCCCTCCCCCTTGTTCATCCACCAGTACATCCCCCTAGGGACCATCAATGGTATCGGAGCAGGTTGTTCGTAAGAACTACTTACTCTTACTGAGTTGGGTTCAACTGAATAAGATCCAAAGTTTATACTTTTTCATACTACTGCATATTTGTTGTGATGGAAATTAACTATAGCAGGTCGACATCACTCCCCACCTTTGCCATGGATAACTATGAGATTTGAAAGTTTAGAATCGAAAGCTATCTCACTGTCAATATTGTTGAATGTGGGAGGTCATCACAAACTGGCCAATCATCATTAAAGAGAAGTTTCTTAAGGTTGGCACCGACGTGGATAAAGATCATGTGTACGAGCAAAAGCTAAATGATTGAGTTGACTTCACCTCTGAAGAAATGAAGCAAGAGCTCGACAATCTTGCGAAGAATATCATCTCCAGAATATTTTCTAACTCTCACATTAGGAAGATAAGGAAATACAAAACTACAAAGGAGATATGGAATGCACTTGAGAGCCTATGTTCGGGCTCAGATGAGATCAAGGAGAACAAGCTAACTATAGTCTGTCAAAATTTTGATAACTTCAAACAAAAGAAGGGAGAATCCATTGATGATATGAAACTCAGATTTGCTACAATCATCAATGAGATCTCAGTCCTGAGAAAAGACAAAACACTCAATGTGATATCAACCTCAAAGTCTTGTGGGTGCTCTCTGCTACTGACTAAAAAGTCTACATAGTAGCTCTTCAGAAAAAACTAGATTCAATGAGATGTCAACTGATAAACTCTTCTTAGCAGTGAAGGCCAATGAGTATGATTTGAGGCATACTAAAGAGTCATCCAAGGCCGAGGCATCTGTTCAATCTAAATTGCACCTCTAGGTTCTCGCTATAGTACGAGATTTACGTAGTGCGGTAAGTTAACCAAAGTCATCTCTCAAGGAAGACTTAGCAGGGCCTATGTTATGTTATTAAGAAAGTAGTAAATTCTAAATCCTAAACTTGGGTTTTGGATTTCATATTAGAAAGTAAATAAAGATTTCATGCTCTAGAATTCAGAATGAAACCATTGTTGCAAAATATTAATTCAAGATTTGGGAAAAACTATGGTATTAGGTTCTTCGCATTGGTTAATCAATTAATGCTCAATTTTATGAAATCTACCTAATCATGGAATTCTCTAATATTCAATTCAAACACTAGACTCTCACCCCCGTAGATTAAATCTAAATTATAAAATTTCAAGAACAAGTAAATTATTAGACTACTCGTTTCTGGTAAAGTCTAATCCAATTGATCTATAAAGAAGCAACGAGTTAATCTCTCGATCTCACCCGAAGCATAAATAATTAAATGATGTCCAATCACTCAAAAGCAACAAAATAATTCAATTGAAAACACGCAATCTTTACAAATCAACCAATTTGAATCACCAAACCCTAGATAAAATATTTAGTTCATGATCATCCCACAAATCAAGCAAATAAGAGAGATAGACATAATCAAATCAAAGTCCAATGGAATTGAAATAATAAGTCTTACAATCTTAATGTTGATTATGAGTTTTCACAATCTCAATTGTTTTGAATAAAAAATAAAGCAAAAGAAAGATGGAGAATAATTTTTAGAGAGAAAAATCGTGGAGGCTGAAAATAATGAGAAAAGATAGGGTTTTTTGCTTGTGGAGACTTTAAATAGTTTAGAAAAAATAAAGCCTGGAACCGGTTTTTGGCCCAACACCCGCTGGGCCCGCCTTCAAATTGTCACGAAAAAGGCACGCCCAATGCCGGTTTGGGCCCGTTCGGTGTTGGGGCTTTCGGACAGTTATCTCATTAATTGATTGGTATCGCTTGTTGTCGTTCATTTCATTCTCCAAAAAGGTGTTTGCCTTACCTTAAGGGTGTATCGCCCTATTTTTCTAAGTCAAGTACGAATTCCGGTCATTTTCCAAAATTTTATTTATTTCAAGAGTTGGGGTATGACAAAGGCTACGGTGGTATGAGGTTAGGGTTTAAGCTAATGGCAATTCTGATTTTTGGGGAAATGGGTAAAGTTTTATCTCATTTTAACAATGAATTAACGACCAGGATTTTCTATTAAAGCAAATATTAATGACGAACACTTAAATACAAAAATAAAGTTAGACAAATAAAATTAAAGACATTTTACATATATCTATGTATGTGTCCTAAATTTATTATATAAATATAGATTAACGACCGGAATTTTGAAGTCCATAAAAATTTCCCTTTTTAATAAATGGATAAACAACAAACTAATGATGGATATTTTATTTCGAAAAAAGAAAATTATTTTTCATTGTTAATCCATCGTTAAGCCACATATTTTAAGACATTTTTTTCTATCATTAAATCCGTTGTTAGTGGCGATTTTTTTTTAGTGATACTCCTAATTGTATTCATTTTCATTATGTACCACACTAATATGTCACTTTGTTGGAAAAATATTGTCTTAACTTTGCGTTTTGATTAAATCAAAAAAGTTGTTGGTCTTTGTCCTGCTGATGTAGCATAGTGCTGCTCACTTGTTAGGGATCAAGCTTTTTTTTTTTGCTTTTTTTTTTCAGGTTTCAGCAGAAGAACCATCAGTATAGACAAGCAATACTAATGGAGTTCAAAGTAGGACTGAAGCCAATCAAACTGAAATGAGTTTTTGTACCAGGGCTACTGAAGAGAAGCACTACTGAAGGTCGCAGTGTTACTGGAGACTGAAGCACAACGATATTGATGAACAATGCTTCTGAAGAGTAAAGTCGAAGAATGAAGACTCAACGTTACTCAAGAAAAAGTTATCAAGGAAATAACTAAGTGTCGACAAGATAATATGAGTAGAAGTCAAGAACGCCGCCTAAAGCGTCAAACCGACTCGAGTCCAAAGATACGTAAGAACACTGGAGAGCCTCTCTACCGAAGAATACGGAGCCAACTCTACTGAAGAGATCCGAAGTCAACATACTAAAAAACACGGAGTCAACCCCACTCAAGAAATATGGAGATATTTAACACATGAGTGTTTGACTCGCCACGTGTCGAAGCATATCTGTAGAGAATCATGCAAAGTTAGAGCAAAGTACCTGACCTGCAAGGCTACAACATACGATGTTGCAGGCACCTAAAGCAACATACTAGGATTCAAAGGGAAGAATTCAAACGAGAAACGGAATGGATGTGATTGATGCTTCTTTCAACGACACTATTAATCGTCTTTCCTTTAAATACCCCCGAGATCCAAATTTGGAAGGTTACTGAAAACGCTTCGCATTCAAGAATTCAAAGATTTCAAAGCCTACTTCTGCCAAACATTCACACACCATATTTTCGAAGAATGGAGTTCTAAGTTTAATTAGAAAATCCTCATAGCTCGAATATATTCCTTTGCTCAAGATTTCAGCATGCACTCCCTTAGAGTCTAGGCATTCTCTTTTTAATATCTTAAGCCTAGAAAACTTTGAGTTGTTGCTTGTAACAGCTCAAACCCTAGTTTTAAAACCCCCGTCTATCAAAACATCCCTAAGTGTAGAAGTAGAAGTTGGGCAAGTAAGCAACAAAGTGTTCGTTGCTGAAAGCTTGGTTTTCTTGCACCTATAAACAAGAAAGTTCATCGATTGCAAGTGAGCAATTAGAGGTTTCCTAATACCAGTAAGCGTAAGAAGGAATGACAAGTAAGTCGGGATACAAAAATATTAAAGTCTGTATCTAGATTTTCTCTCGTATCCGTAAACAAGAATTAATCGCAAGTACTGGATTGACTATGTTATCAGTCTGTGGACGTAGGAGCTGATCTCTCTGAACCACTTTAAAAACCAAGTGGGTTATTTGCTTTCAGTTCTTTACTTTCAGTATAGTTTAAAGTTACATGTTGTTGCACTGAACATCACTCAACACACGTAGCACAACATACTGTTCAAAACCCTCCATTAGTATCACTTTGATGCTGAATAGAAAACTGAAAGTGACTAAACCAATATTCGACTAAGTGTTTTAACCAGTATCAGTTTTTAGTAAGGCATAAGAAACCGCCACATTTGCACGCACATTAGTTATCAGTCAATCGACTAATCGCTTCTACGCAGTCGAGAGAATTGCTAACCGATAGATTCGCATTTACAAGACCCTATCACAGACGTGATAATCAACAGTACTAACAATATACCGAACTACCATCAAGACGTACACCCACCGACACTTCATGGGTCGTCAAGTCTTGTCTTAAGAAAAAAAAATTAAATTGTATTAACAAGTGTATCCCCAAATAAACCAGTACAACCCATACAAGATGATCATGCTTTTATACTTCAACATCTATTGAATTATGTGAATTCAAATTTTTTAGATGTCTATGTAAAATGTCAAAGGAATCAATTAAACTTGATTTTATATCTTTATATAGTCTTAATTAGCAACAAGAGATAATATGTTACTATTATTTCAACTTAATAATTTAGCATTCTATATAGAACTTCTAGTTACTCAAAGCTACTTTTTATCTCTGATTACTCTATATGATCATATGAGATGTTATGTAACATATTTTTAGCATATGAAATAATTTAATTGTTAAAGAAAAAGAGGAATATTTTAATTTAGACCTATATTTCAAAAAATTTGTTTAGACTCTGACTAATCTTGAATAAACTCAAGAAGTCTGAAATGTACTCAATGAATTAGGTTCAAACACCACTCAGATAATACATATTACAATATTTGATTTGGCCCAAATTGACTATGGATTTAGCTTTATTTGTGTCCATATGGTCACCTTTTAAGGAGGATATATAGTGTAATTAAGAAGAAAAGAATAGGGCAATGACTATATATATTCTAGTTTAATGATATTCTTCCATTTTATAAGAGTAAGAGACGACAAGATTAATCGATAACTCTTATATAAGAGTTATTATAGATCTTTTGATAATAATATCCTTGAGTGTTTAGTTTTCCGTTCGATTGTTTGTCGTTGTTTTGTATGTTTATGTTATGTTTGCGTGTGTGGCGTAGGATTGAGTCGTGGATTTAAGGGGTTTAAGTACATTTGTGTGCTATTTAATTAGTTTATGGCATATAGCGAAGAAGAGGCGGTGAAGGAAGACGATGTCAAGTCCGCCGAGTCGGCCAAGCTCCGTGTTGAACGCAGCAAGGAGGCCGAACTCGTGAGCGAGACTTGATTCAAATACGAGGAAGGATAGAACGAACAAGGCTAGAGTGATACGGAGCAAGGTCGAACTCGAAAGACGAAGTCAAAGCTCAAAGGAAAAGTGAAACCGAGGACTTTGAGCGAAGTCTTAAAGCCGAGCTCCGTAAGAGAACCGACCACACTCAAGCTCGCTCAAGCCGAGCTCAAGACCGACGAGCTCAGAATCAAAGGCCGAGCTCAAGATCGACGAGCTCAGATCAAAAGCCGAGCTCGAGACCGACGAGCTCAGAATCAAAAGCCGAACTCGGGACCCGACGAGCTCATAATCAAAAGTCGAGCTCAAGAATTACGAGCTCAGATCAAAAGCCGAGCTCGAGACGGACGAAGCTCGCAACCAAAGTCTAGCTCGTGGTTTAAACCGCATCTCGTGAAAGAAAGAGAACGAAAGGTTGAGTTCGCGATCAAGCCGAGCTCGTGAATTAAGTCGAGCTAGTATCAAGTCAAAACGGAGCGAAGTCGGTCGTAAACGGAGAAGAGCATGTGATGATGGATGATCAACGGCGAAGTATGAAAGGTTTGGTGAAGATGATGAGATCAGCATGACCATAGCCACGTGGCATCCGCCACGACAAAGATAAAAGGACGGACGCGGGTTTGTTATCCGTCTGAGCCAATGTAAAAGGACGGAAAATCGAGAGGTTGAAGGGTTAGCAGGGAGCTCGCCTGCATTCACTAAACAGAGCAAGAGGTGGTTATTAAAGGGGACGAGATAGAGTGGGATATACTATTCATATTCGGGAAAGATCACAATCATTAGAAGAATGAGGAATCATAAGATGACAACTTGGAGAAGAAGCCATCGGAAGAGGCGACAATCCGAAGGAGCACGTGATTCCCTGACGAGTTTTACTTTCTTTTCGAATTCTTTTAACTCGTTATGGCATTCGTTTATCCGGATATTGTTGAATGCCTCGCTATGAGCTAAATTTGTAGGACTTGATCTTTTGATGAAACCCATGCTCGTGTGTGAGCTCATTTCTCGCTTATCTTGTTAAATTGCTATTGTTCTCTTGGAGATTATTCATCTTGCTTGTGATTGATCACCATGGGTGAGATTTTAGCTCTATAATTTACGGGAAGTTCTTATAGAGTGGAAGCAAGAGAGTGGCGCAAGAACATGATTTAAATATTATGTGTGTGAATAGCATAGGAATATGTGTTTACATTAAGCGACATAAATGAATGGATTAGTAAAGATACTCTAAGAGTCTGTTTGGTATAGGAATATATCAAATGACTTATAGAATATAATCTTAGATTTGGAAAAATACTAAGAATCGGAGAAGTTCATGTCATGGTAATGAGGCAATGATAAAGCAGTAGCATATTTAATACAGAGCATGGGTGGAATCGAGAGGTCAAGTCTATTTCTCTTCTTATTATCAGTTGTTTTATCATATATTTGTCTAAAATTTCACCTCGCTTCGTAGTAACATTCTCTTAGTTTTGGTTTCCGTCTATTTTTATTAAATTGTTACTTCCTGTTTAATTTTCCTTGTGTTGTTCTCTTAAACAAGATTGATTGTCGGCGTGATTTAAAAAGTGCGATCCCTGTGGATTCGATCTCGGAATATTTCCGTGTATTACTTGTTGACTAAGTGCACTTGCGTATATTAATTGTGTTGCAACATATTACCACACAACAAGTTTTTGGCGCCGTTGCCGAGGATCGCCAATTATAAATTACGTTGATATTGCAATTTTGTGTTTATTTGTTATTAGTGGTTAACTCGATTGTTTTTCTTTTAAGTGAAACAGGGCTCTGTGTTGTGGTATATCTCATAAAGCAAAGCGCATGTATTATACCCGTTAGATCCGAGATTGAACGCACTTTTTGTAGAGGAAGGCGACTTCAAAACGTCCGCAGAGAGCAAGCCAAAATGGCCGTACCAGGAGGTAATGAAAATAATGGAGGAAATGCCATAGTTATCGCTGATGACCGGGAAAGGGGTATACGTGACTACGCTAACCCCAGATTTAATGAGTTAAATCCGGGAATTACCCGACCCGAGGTGCAAGCAAACCAGTTCGAGCTGAAGCCGGTCATGTTCCAAATGCTCCAAACAGTGGGGCAGTTCAGTGGGCAAGCCACAGAGGATCCACATCTTCATCTTCGGTCTTTCTTGGAGGTCAGTGACTCGTTCAAGTTACCTGGTGTCTCGGCCGAAGCGTTGAGACTTCGGTTGTTTCCTTTTTCGCTACGAGATCGTGCAAAAGCATGGCTGAATGGTCTTCCATCAGATTCTATCACTTCGTGGAACGAGCTCGAAGAATTTTTTTTAATGAAGTACTTCCTTCCTACAAAGAATGCAAGATTCCAAAACGACATCATGTCGTTCCAGCAGAATGATGATGACTCAGTGTGCGAGGCATGGGAACGTTAAAAGGAAATGCTACGGAAATGTCCTCACCACGGCATTCCGCACTGCATTCAACTTGAGACCTTCTACAATGGGTTAAGCGCCCACACGGCAGGTGCTCGATGCCTCCGCAAATGGAGCTATTCTCTCTAAATCCTACAATGAGGCATACGAGATATTGGAAAGGATTGCAAATAACAATTGCCAATGGTCCAATTCTCGTGTTCCAATGGAGAAGAAATCTGTTGCTGGTGTTTTGGAGGTTGATGCCTTGACGGCATTAACTGCTCAAGTGGCGTCCATGAGCAATATGTTAAAAGGCTTGCAAGTAGCCAATCCAGTTGTTCAACCGACAAGTGTTCCAGTGGTCGCACCCACAATGAAAGTGAACGAAGTGTCATGCGTTTATTGTGGGAAAAGGGCATACTTTTGATAGTTGCCCATCAAACCCAGCCTCGGTGTGCTACCTGGGAAATTAGAATGGCGAGAGGAATAATTCTTATTCAAAACATACAATCCGGTGAAAACATCCTAATTTCTCGTGGGGAGGCGGTCGGAGCAGTGGTGGAGAAATTTTGAGAAAATACGTACCGAAAAAATTTCCAACCGACGCACCAACATGCCACTACGGCCCAAATCTATTGAAACTTTGATGAAGGTATATGGCTAAGACAATTGCGTGAATACAGGACAATCCACTTCGCTCGAAATTTGGAGGTTCGGATCGGACAATTAGCCAACGAGATGAGGAATCGACCACTTGGCAAAGAAATCTTCCAGTGACACGGAAAATCCTCGGAAGATAAAGAACATGTCAAGGCACACTACAGAAGTGGGAAGCGGTGCAAGAAAGCAGAGTTGCCAAACCAAGAAGAAGGCGAGTCCCTCAAACACAAAAGCAAAGTGGAAGACCGAACCAATCCCTTAATGCCGAGAAGCCTCCAAGTGAATCCATCGCCAAGCAATCGGACGAGGTGGTTTATCGTCACCACCACCTTTCCCGAAAGGTTGAAAAAGAAACAACAAGATACTCGGGTTTGGAGATTTCTAGGCGTCTTAAAGCAACCGCATTAATATCCCATTGGTGGAAGCTTTGGAGCAGATGCGAACTATGAAAGTTCTTAAAGACATCCTCACAAAGAAGAGACGTGGGTGAGTTCGAAAAATGGCATCGACCGAGAGCGAAGAATACCATGTTAAAGAGCAAAATTCCACCCAAATTGAAAGATCCAGGGAGCTTTACAATTCCATGCTCAATTGGAGGATGCGACGTCGGTCGTGCTCGATGTGATTTGGGAGCAAGTATAAATTTAATGCCGCTCTCAATATTCAGGAAGCTAGGGATAGGAGAAGCTAGACCTACGACAGTGATCTTGTAGTTGGCAGATAGATCGATGGCTCATCCTGAAGGAAAAATTGAAGATGTGCTAGTAAAGGTGGATACATTCATCTTTCCCGCAGATTTCATCATTCTGGATTATGAAGCAGATCACGAGGTGCCTATTATCTTGGGACATCCTTTCCTTGCAACTGGAAGGACTTTGATTGATGTCCAAAAGGCGAACTCACAATGAGGGTAAATGATCAGAAGGTTACTTTTAATGTATTCAATGCTATGAAGTACCTCGACGAAGTGGATGAATGCTCGATAATTCAAGAATTAGAGGTGTTATCTCGGATACAATGCCGAAACACTGCCCCGATCAAGACAATGATAATGAATATGCCGATCTCATGGAGTTAGAGCGAGAAGGGCCCTCAAGATCCTTCTAACGAGATCCGCCAAGTCCCACCTCGTATCGTACCGAGCTTGAGTCACTGACTCGCAGATCGGTCCGTCTGTATCCAAACCTTCAATAGACGAACCTCCAAGATTTAGTCTGAAAACATTGCCCACCCACCTGAAATATGCTTATCCGGGCGAGGAAAACTCTTCTAGTAATCATTTCACCGCTCGAGGCGACAAGGAAGAATCCCTATTACGGGTCTTTGCGCCAAGTACAAGAGAGCTATTGACGGTCAATTGCCGATATGAGGATCGATCCTTCTCGTATGCACAAGATATTGTTGGAAGATTGCCACAACACTTCCATAGAGCATCGGCCGCCTTAATCCAAAGAATGAAAGAGGTGTTAAAGAAGGAAGTTATTAAATGGTGGATCTTGGAATCATTTATCCGATCTCGGATAGTTCTTGGGCGAGCCGGTGCAATGCGTTCCTAAAAAGGAGGTGACGGTGATTTCTAATGATCGGCGGAGCCGATTCCAACTCGGGTGATAACGGATTGCGTGTTTGTGGATTACAAGAAATTGAACACGCCTACTAGGAAAGACCATTTTCTCTCCGCCATTCATGGATCAAATGCTTGAAAAACTCGGCGTAAGCGAGTTTTTCTGCTTCCTAGATGGGTATTACGGTTATCATCGATTGCCATTGCACCATGATCAAAACAAAACCACCTTCACCGTCTCCCTATGGCACTTTTGCTTTTAGAATGATGCCTTTTGACTCAGTAATGCCCTCGCGACGCTCCAAATGGTTGCATGATGGCCATATTTTCGGATATGGTGGAGAAGTCAAGAGAAATCTTCATGGATGATTTCTCCGTATTTGGGGATACTTTTGAGTATGCCTAAATAACTGGGGAAGGTCCCGAGCGCTATGAGGCTACACACTTGGTCTTAAATTGGGAAAATGCCATTTCATGGTGCAAGAGGGCATCGTGTTAGCCATCACATATCCAAGGAAGGGATCGAAATTGGACGAGCCAAGATCGGTGATAGATAAATTTCCACCCCCACCATCAAGTATGTGCGTAGTTTCGGGGACATGCAGATTTTATAGAAGGTTTATAAAGGATTTTTCAAAATTTCTAAGCCACCGTGCCTTCTTTGGAGAAAAAATAGCCACTTCGAGTTTACTCGAATGTCCGGAAGCTTGACGCTTTGAAACGAGCTCTAGTGACAGCTCCAATGATCATTGGTCCGAACTGGTCATTACCTTTCGAGGTGATGTCGTAAGTGACTTCGCCATGGGGGCCGTCTTTGGTCAACGAAGGAGTAAGATATTCCACTCCATCTATTATGCTAGCCAAACGCTGGTGGAAGCTCAAATCAATTACACCACTACGGAGAAGAGTCGCTAGCGATGGTATTCGCATGTGAAAAGTTTAGAGCCTACCTCGTAGGTTCGAGGGTGATTGTTTACCACGGATCACGCCATCGTGCATCTTATCGCCAAGAAAGATGCCAAGCCACTGTTAATCGATGGATCTTGCTTCGCAAGAATTTGATTTGGAGATTAGAGACAGAAGGGCCGAGAATCAAGTGGATGATCATTTATCCCGATTGCCAACGGTGAGGGTGAAGAAACTCATGTCCAAATTCGATTCATTTCTCGATGAACAATTGATGAAAGCATGCACCACCGTGAGCACACACCGGTATGCTGATTTTGTCAACTTCTTGTCAAGGAGTGTTGCCTCGACTTCTCATACCAACAGAGGAAAAGATTCTTTAATAGGTCAACCATTATTTTTGGGATGAACCATTCTTATATAAGCACCGTCGGTGGACGGTTGATGGTAGGCGCCGCTCCGCATGAGGAAACGGAATCAATTCAAGAAGGATGTCATGCCACTCCATATGGTGGTCATTTTATAGACAAAGAACGTGCTAAAGTACTTCAATCAGGTTATTTTTGGCCGACCTTGTTTAAAGATGCCCATGCTTTTGTGCAAAAATGTGATCGATGTCAAAGAGTTGGAAATATATCTTCTCGGAATGAGATGCCAACGAACTTTATCTTAGAAATTGAGCTCTTTGATGTTTGGGGCCTCGATTTTATGGGTCCCTTTCCGCCCTCATTCGGCAACCTCTACATCCTGGTGGTGGTTGATTACGTATCTAAATGGGTGGAGGCCGTGGCAAGCTCGACTAATGATGCGAAGGTTGTAATTAAGTTCTTGCAAAAGAACATATTTACACGATTCGGCACTCCTCGTGCGATCATTAGTGACGAAGGAACTCATTTTGTCAACAAGGCAGTGAGTGCTGTCCTAGCCAAGTATAACGTTCGCCACAAGATTGCTACGGCATATCATCCTCAAACGAATGGCCAAGCGGAACTCTCCAATAGAGAAATAAAAGGTATCTCGAGTAGGTGGTGAACCTGTGTCGAAAGGATTGGTCCATAGGCTTGACGATGCAGCGCGGGCCTCACAACAACTTTCAAAACACCTTAGGGATGTCACCTTATCGGTTGGTCTATGGCAAAGCTTGTCATCTCCCACGGAACTTGAGCATCGAGCCTATCAGGCGATAAAGAACCGAATTTTGAGCATAAGGGCTTGGAGAGGCTCGCTTGTTGCAACTAAGTGAAATGGATGAATTGGTTTGCTTATGAGAATGCGAAATTGTACAAAGAAAAACCAAGAGACGGCATGATAACAACATCTTGCGCCGTGAGTTCTCTTGGGTCGGCAGTGTTGTCGCTCAATTCAAGGTGAGGCTATTCCTCGGCAAACCAAATCACGATGGTCTCGTCCTTTCACCATTCTTCTGCAATACCATGGTGCTATCACATTACAAGAAGGGACGCCAGCCGTGAATTCATAGTTAATGGACAGCGTGTCAAGCTATCATGTGGTGGCGAGGTCATTCGTGAGAAGACCTCAACATCTCTCGAAGGACGCTGACTGGGTATCACGGGTTGCCATGGCGATCGCGCCTTGCGCCTATTGCTCGTTTGTACATATTTGTTTTATTCTCGTTTGTCTCTTTGTTTTTGTGTTGATAATAAATTTCCTTAGCATTGTTAAGAAGGAGGAGGGTTTATGTGAAAATGATGTGGAATTTTGATTGCGGTGTGGTACATGCGCACTGGGAAAAATTCTGAGCATTATGCTAGTTTTGTTCCAAGATTGATTTGCGAGAAATGGAGAAAAAGTGAAATATCAGCTTGCTATCTCGGGAAAAGAGCGGGAAAAATTGGGTTGACTTTTGTTTAAAAGATCGCCTTTTTTCTTTCCCACTCACGATCACCATTTCTCCCATTTCTCTCATTTTGCTGCGATTTTGCTCTCACTTCCACGCCCACCGCTATTCTCTCAAGATTTTATTTTGTTCGAAATTTAATCGACTCCTTCATTTTGTTCCTCCGACAAATTTAATTATCATGCGAGATTCAAAGATGGGTCGAAGCAGTGGTACCATTGTCTATTCCTAGCAATGACGCTGACACGCCCCTCATCATATCGGACGCCGAGTTATCACCTGAAGCTTCACCGGTTTCTCCACAGGTTGTAGAGCATTCTTCATCTAAGAGGAAAACTAGTCGAGCGATAAGGTAAGGCTAAGTTATTGGAGGACGTCGGGAGGCTATTCAAGTAAAAAGGCGGTGGACAAACCTCGTCAACAAAGGCAGACGCTCAATCGACGCCATCCCGAAATTCCGAGCTCATGGTGGGTTCGAGAGATTTCAGCACCTGAAACCAAGGCAATTATGGATGGAGAAAGGTTTTGAAATCGAAAGAGACTCCAAGGTTCGTGGTGGAGCCGATATCCCTAAATGGTTGGGCCTCTTTATGCAATTCCTCCCCACCCATTACGCCGCTAGTCAAAGAATTCTACGAACATCACGCCTCTGCCGAATAAGGAGGGTTTATCGGCTGTGGTGAGGGGTAAGTTAGTGGTTTTCTCTCCGGAAACCATTAATGATTTTTATAAATTGGAGAATGAGGTGGATGATGTTTTCTCCGCCATGAGGAGGGCCCCTTCGGTTGAAGATTTAGAAGAGGCGCTAAGACCGACGACCGTCGAAGGTACGGAGGGCCTTTTCACATGGGTGTCGCTCCATAAAGGCCGCATCATTAAGATCGGAGGCCCATGTGTGACTTCATTTCATTAAGAGCCATATCTTGCCTACCACCCATGACACCACTGTCTTGGAGGAGGCGGATCTTGCCCGCCGGCATTTTCACCCAAGGAAAGTTAACGGGCGCCCAAATTTGCGCGAGGTGGACGAGTGCCGAAAAAGCGATGAAGGGATGGTTGTTCTTCCCATCTTTGATTACTCACCAGCATAAGGGCCGGGTTCCTTTCGGATGATGAGGATCGCACGAGAAAGCTTTCATCGATATCAAGACCTCGACTCATCGTCATGGTCCGTCTCAAGACCCATCTTCGCATGCCGCGCAAGCTGGCCCGCTCCACCAATGCCGACCCTCATCCGAGCCATCGTTTCAGATATGCGTTTCTCCGCATGCAGATCAAAGTCCTCATGCTTGATCTGCTGCGCTTGAAGACGATCTTAAGCATTATCGGGCGATTGTCGCAAGCGGGATCGTATTAGAGGATAGTCTCAGATCATTATCCACGGTAAAACTGCCAGCCTTCCCTGAATTCCCACATCGGGTCTTCCAGGCTTGGCCTTTACCTTCGGATTATGACTCTAATACCGGGGCTGAGAAGGAGAAAGACGCGAGGCCGAACCGAGCTCGCTTTACAACGAATGTCGGCCAAGTCAAGCTCACCAATCGAGTCGACCGCCGCCTAACCGAGACCCGCACCATTTGCCCTATCTCAGTCGGCGCACTCGATCGAGGCCGAACCGGCCGTGTCTCCGCAACCGGCCGCTTTCCGCCACCGCCCATCTACCCATGCTTCTCCTACTCTTTCTGGATCTCCCGAGGTGTAGGCTGTATGCTTCTAACTCAACTTTGTTTTGTATTGATGGTTGTGTGTGTTCGTGTTTTGTCCGGTTTTATTTTGCTTGTCTTGTTCTGTTGTTGTACGAGAGCACGTTACTTCTATTTTTGATGATCATTGAGGTTGATGCTTGATTGCAACGGATAGCTTTATGATGTTAGTCTTTTTTGTTTTGCATCGTGTTCTTTGGTCCGCCTTGTTGCTTGTCCGGATTTGACCTTATTTTGTGGGGTGTGCCTTTAATAATTTGGGTATTAGCATATTAGTTCTATAGGGATTGACCATTGCATTGGTAAACCTTAATCGCCTACGATTTTGTACGCGTGCACTGCTTTCATATTGGGTTGGTACTCCCCTGAGACAATATACATGAGTGTGTCAATATAGATAGGACGAGGCTATTTTTGGATCGATTGTGCCTTTCAAGCCTTCCTTATATCTTAATTCTCCTAGGGTCCCTTTGAGCTTCGGCCTTTTCTTTCTTGATCCACTAAATAATCTACCTTAAACCCCACATATATTATTTCACCCTTCACCTTAGGCATGTCTACTTATGGCTCAGTTTGTCTCATATCTCTAACAGCTGTTGTGTTTGATCTCCGTATTGAAATAACGATGTGTAAACCCCATTTTGGTTATAAATTTCAACATTGGGGACAATGTTGTATTCTAAGTTTGGGGGTGGCGAGGTTAAGTAACCTCTGAAGTTGAAGGTGAAGTTGTTGGTAAAATGTGGGTTAATTTTTAGTCATTGCTAAAAATAAAAAATGGAAACAAGGAAGAAAAATGGTCTCTGTAAGAAAGAAGAGAGAATCGTAAGGCAAGTTGAAACCAAGAATGAGTACAGGTGACCAAGTGCTTTGAGCTACATTATCCCAAACAATCCTACCGTCACCCAAGCCTAACATTATAAGCTTCTAAAAGACCTACTGATCCAATATTGATGACACTCATGTTAGTGGAGAGGGGGTTGACCGAACTGAATTGTGGAGACATTTGTGCACTTGATAATCAAAACATGGTCATATTAAGGAGAACTAAGTTATGGGAAGATTCATGTAGTTGCTAATGTATTATATACCTGTTGATATCGGAAGCGACGCCCTTTGCAATATGAGGTTATTGACGGACTTGCAACGAAGGATGAATGATTCATTCTTTTTGAAAAATCATGACTGAAAGCTACGTCCTTAGTTGATTAAGCCATCATCTCACCGTCATCCGAGCATCCGGAACATCGCTCGGGTTTTGTGTTTTATTGTGTGAGCATCACTCGAGGACGAGTAATGAGCTAAGTTTGGGGTGTGATAACTCTTAAAAAAGTTATTATAGGACCTTTTGATAATAATATCCTTGAGTGTTTCGTTTTACGTTAGATACATTTCTTTGTTGTTTTGTATGTTTATGTTATGTTTGCGTGTGTGTGCGTGTAGGATTGAGTCGTGGATTTAAGGGTTTTAAGTACATTTATGTGCTATTTAATTAGTTATGGCATATAGCGGGAAGAGCGCGTGAAGACGATCTTTCAAGTCCGCCGAGTCGAAGCCAAACTCACGGTTGAACGCAAGCGAGGTCGAACTCGTGAGCGAACTTAACTTCAAATACGAGGAAGGATAGAACGAACAAGGCTAGAGTGATGCGGGAGCAAGGTCGAACTCGAAAGACGAAGTCAAAGCTCAAAGGAAAAGTGAAACCGAGGATCTTTGGGCTAAGTCTTGGCCGAGCTCCGGAAGAAGAATCGACCACACTCAAGCTCGTCGCTGAAGCCGAGCTCAAGACTGACAAGCTCGTAATCAAAGGCCGAGCTCAAGACTGACGAGCTCGTAATCAAAGGCCGAGCTCGAGACTGACGAGCTTGTAATCAAAAGCCGAGCTCGAGACTGACGAGCTCGTAATCAAAAGCCGAGCTCAAGAATTACGAGCTCGTAATCAAAAGCCGAGCTCGAGACGGACGAGCTCGCAACCAAAGTCTAGCTCGTAAGCGAAACCAAACTCCAGGAAAGAAAGAGAATAGACAAGGTTAAGTTCGCGACTGAAGCCGAGCTCGTGAATTAAGTCGAGCTAGTAACCGAAGTCAAAATCTGGAGCGAAGTCAGGTCGTAAACGGAGAAGAGCTTGTGATGATGGATGATCAACGACAGTATGAAAGGTTTTGTGAAGATCGAGGATCCGCAGACCATAACAGCGTGGCATCCGTCACGACAAAGATAAAATGGACGCGGTTTGTTATCCGTCGAGCCAATGAAAAAGGACGGAAAATCGAGGTTGAAGGGCTAGCAGGTGCGCCGTCTGTACCCCTAAAAAGAGCAAGAGGTGGTTATTAAAAGGGGGACAGACAACAGAAGGGGATATACTATTCATATTCTGGGAAAGATCACAATCATTAGAAGAAGGAGGAATCAGAAGAGCGACAACTTGGAGAAGAAGCCATCGGAAGAGGCGACAATCTAAGAAGAGCACGTGATTCCATGACGAGTTTTACTTTCTTTTCTCGAATTCTTTTAACTTTTATGGCATTCGCTTATCGGATATTGTTGAACAACTCACTATGAGCTAAATTTGTAGGACTTGATCTTTTGATGAAACCCATGCTCGTGTGACGAGCTCATTTCTCGCTTATCTTGTTAAATTGCTATTGTTCTCTTGAGATTATTCATCTTGCTTGTGATTGATCACCATGGGTGGGATTTTTGCTCTATAATTTACGGGAAGTTCTTATAGAATGGAAAGCGAGAGTGACGCAAGAACATGATTTAAATATTATGTGTGTGAATAGCATAGAAATATGTGTTTACCTCATGTGACATAAATGAATGGATTAGTAAAGATACCGTAAGAGTCGTTGGTATAGGAATATATCGAATGACTTATAGAATATAATCTTAGATTTGGAAAAATACTAAGAATCGTAGAAGTTCATGTCATGGTAATGAGGCAATGATAAAGCTGTAGCATATTTAATACAGAGCATGGGTGGAATCGAGATGTCAAGTCTATTTCTCTTCTTATTATCAGTTGTTTTATCATATATTTGTCTGAAATTTCACCTCGCTTCGTAGTAACATTATCTTAGTTTTGGTTTCCATCTGCTTTTATTAAATTGTTACTTCTGCTTAATTTCCTTGTGTTGTTCTCTTAAACAAGATTGATTGTCGTGATGATTTAAAAAGTGCAATCCTCATGGATTCGATCTCGAAATATTTCGTGTATTACTTGTTTACTACGCACTTATGATATTAATTGTGTTGCAACATATTACCACACAATGTAATCTCATTCCCTTTCCAACTCAAAAATAAAAAATAAATAAAAGTATAGTGCAATAACTAAAACTGATAATAGAAAATAGAGGAGGTAATTAAAGTGATAATGATAATTGATGTGGAAAGATATAAATTAACTTTTTTCCACAAAATAGAAGTCCTGGATATACTCATAAAAAGGAATTTTTAAAATAGTATCTGATTGCAGGAATTGAAACCACATGCTTATTATATCTTTTTAGAGTCAAATAATGCTATAAAAATCAAGGATTTAGGTAAAATAGTACAATTTCCATGAACATATAAATTATGCAATAAAAACATCCATATTTTATACATTCTTATTTTGTTTTATGTCAATAATGTTTATTTTTTTATTTTTTTTCTTGGCAATTAAGATTCGAAAGTTCTTACATATACAGTAGAACCTCTATTAAGGAATATTTTGGGGACTACAGAAAAATATGACATAATGAGATGTTATTCCTAAATAGAGTTGTAAGAAGAATTCGGACCTCCGACGTCGACGTCGACGAATCACAAGTTACAAAAGAAATGGATGAAGAGAATCGAAAGCTACATGAAGAGTTGAATGGTCAGATAAAAGAATTTCACTACAACAACCAGATGGACATAGATGTCTTCCTTAAATGAGCAACAAATTGTGCATGCTTTGACTGAAGAAGAAATCATTGAAGAAATGAGGCAAGAAGAGGAGGAAAATAATCCGGAAGATGATAGCGTAGAAGTCCCAAAAGTTTCATATGAAGAAACTTTGAGTTTGCTCGATAAATTGGAAATATTTTGGGTTCAACAAGAAGATGGTCATATGGACGAGCTATTAAAGACCCGCAAGTTAAAAGATATAATTGCAACAAAAATGATGAAGTCATTGTCACAAACAACCTTAGAGAAATATTTTAAATATGTATAAATTTATTATAATCATATATATATATATATATATATATATATATATAGGGTTGGGTTCCCGTAGTACCCGGTCCCCAGATAGTATGTAGTACCCAATCTAGACCACACATTTTGAACACGTGGCCACACCACAAGCTGGCATGTGGCAACTCCTTTTCTTTTCTTTTTTAATTTTCACAAGGGGCAAAATGAGAAGAAACAAATCAACCTTCTTCTTCTCCTCCTCGCGCGTGAGACGGCGCCGAAGACGACGACGACGGCACCGGCGGCAACATCGGCGAACAGCAACAACAAGATACACAAACAACAAATTTTGAAAGAAAGAAAAAGAAGAAAAAAAATTGACGAACAAAATTGATGGATTTTGAGAAAAAATAGAAGATGAATTTGATAGATGATTGAAGAATCGAGAAGATGGTGGTTATGATGGTGGTTCACGGACGATTCCGATAATCGCGAAAGAGACGACAAAATTATTAGAGAATGATGGATGAGAGATTTGGTGTCGAAAACCATAAAATGCATTGAACAAAACATGAAACCGCATTGAACAAAACATAAAATGCATGTTCCCAGCGAATGTAAACATGCATTTAACTTAGCACGCTCATGCATTGATCAAAACATGTCCATGCATTTAACAAAACATGTTCATGCATTTAACAAAGCGTAAAATGCAGCCAACGGCGCGCGAACAAGTGTCGGGCGACGCGCGAGCAGCGAAGACGCTTAGGCGTGGCACGGGTGCGAAGCGACGTTAGGTGTGCCGCTAGCGCGAAGCTTCCATCACATACATTATTCTCTTCAATCGCATGTATTTTTGTTCATTTGAATGCATTATCGATTCACTAAATGCATTGTTTGTTTTCGCAATCACATAACAAATCAAATTACTAATCTACCTTAATGAAGCAAAATCGGTGAAATTAAGCTTAAAAAGTCGAAAAAATCGAACGTAGGATCTATGAGATGAGTGGATGAGATTGAGTACTACATACCATCTCGGGCCCGGGTACTATTTGATCATTCCTCTATTTATATGTACTCGGGCCCGAGATAGTATGTAGTACTCAATCTCATCCACTCATCTCATAGATCCCACGGTTGATTTTTGAATTTTTAAGCTTAATTTCGCTAATTTTCGCCACATTAAGGGTAGATTAGTAATTTATTTGTTACGTGATTGCGAAAACAAACAATGCATTTAGTCGAATCGATAATGCATTCAAATGAACAAAAATACATGCGCTTGAACATAATAATGCATGTGATTGGAAGCTCGTGTCAGCTCGCAGGCGCAAGACAAGCTTCGCGCCCGCTTCACATGCGCGCCAGCCAGGCGCGTGCTTCGCCGCGTCGCTCCGGCTCATTTGTGGGCCCATTGGCCTGCATTTTACGTTTTGTTAAATGCATGAACATATTTTGATCAATGCATGAACGTCTTAAATTAAATGCATGTTTCGCTTGGTGTGAACATGCTTTTTTATGTTTTGTTCAATGCAATTTCATGTTTTGTTCAATGCATTTTTATGATTTTCGACACCAAATCTCTCATCCATCATTCTCTAACAATTCCATCGTCTCTTTCACTGATTATCGGCGAATTCACCGTGAAGCACCGTTATAACCACCATCTTTCTCGATTCTTCAATCATCTATCAAATTCATCTTCTATTTTTTCTCAAAATCTATCAATTTTGTTCCTCAAATTTTTTTCTTCTTTTTCTTTCTTTCAAAATCTGTTGTTTGTAGTTTTTTGTGTATCTTGTTGCTGCTGTTTGCCGGTGTTGCCGCCGTCCATCTCCGGTGCCACCGTCGTCGTCTCTAGCGTCGTCCGCTTCCGTCAAGGAGGAGAAGAAGGCTTATTTGTTTCTTCCCATTTTACCCCTTGTGAAAATTAAAAGAAAGAAAGAAGCTACCACGTGTCGACCGGCGTGGACACGTGTTCAAAATGTATGGTCAGATTGAGTCTACATACTATTTGGGACCGGATACTCGAGAACCCAACCCTATATATATATATATATATATATATATATATATATATAGGAGATGGATCGGTAGGAATGGATAATTTGGTAGGAAATGAGAATGAATCCTGGTCTTTGATTATTGGATCAATGGTTGAGATTTAATTTCGGTTGTGCTACGCTTTATGTTGTGTGTGCTATGCGATTCTTCGTCGAGACTAGAATCCTTCTTGTGCTACTATTTGCGAATGAAAGGTGTATTAAACTAATATATTTAGCATATGTGCTACGAAGAGATGAAATATGTGCTAAACTAATATGTACAATATAGTAATTCTGATTGTGCTACACAAATGTGAAAGATATGCTAGACTTACATATCTATTTCTATTTCCTACACTCATTTCCATTCTCACAGGAACCATCCCCTATATATATATATATATATATATATATTATTTATTGTGATTTATTCCTAAATGGAGGTATATTTCTTTAAGATAGGACCTTAAAAAAATATGAATTATGAAAAATATTGAATTTATTCTGAAATATGACTGGTCCCAAGTTGGGACCATGAATTTTAATGACAAAATAGGGTTTATTCCTAAATAGTAGTATTCCTTGTAGATGTTCCATCGTATATTGAAAACGTTCATGATTGTTTCCAAAAATAATAAAATACATGATATGGGGGCATACGGGGGCCCATGAGCCCGCAAAGTTTTTTACAAAAATTAATAATATGTAGGTTATTGGTATCTAATAATTAGAATTAAAAAAAATTTGCTATGTTGATGGACTTTAAGTGAAAATTCTCAATTCAAAGTAATCATCTTATTCTTATTTGTATCCTAATTACTAGAATTTTCAGATATTCTAAATTATAAATATTTTTGTTGTTGCTACTCTATTTTAATTTATATACTTCTAGTCATCTTATGGTTGAATTTAGATTTATGATTAATTTTGCACTTGTGATGGATCTCAAGAAAATCAAGATTCGAGTTTTATAAGGTAATATCCTTTATATTGATACTTATTTTATCTTAATAATGAATTACTCAAATTTTTGAAAGTATTATTGATTATTTGTTTAATTATTTGCAAGTAAATTATATATTTCATATTAAAATATATATGAGCATTAAAGTATATAAGAAATAGAAATTTAGTAGTAACTGAGTAGTTCAATTTATATGAAAGTTATTAGGATATCATGAGAGTTGATTGTAATATATTCATCGTAGTTTTAGACGTTGTTCATTATTTAATTGTGTTTCATTGTTTCTCTTATAATATTATATATAAAGTATCTCATGCTGCAATTGTTTCATGAATTACAAGATGATCATATTTGTATTTTTTTTAACATCATATAATTCAAAAAATATCTCTTGAAATTGTTATTAGTTTCCAATTTTATTTGTAAAATTATACTTATTATTTCTTAAAATTGTAATTATTTGGACCTCCTAAAGAATATTCTTGATTCTATCACGGATAAAATATATGATTTGTTTTAGTATGAAAATTTATCTAATTTAGACTTCCTGTCACTAGAAAACATATTATAAAGAACCATCAATATAGAACCATCTTTATTGAAATGCCAAATGCATACAGAAATTTTCAATCAATCTTAAATGGAAAAGGATGCATAACCCAATAGCAATGAGGAAACCACTAAGGAAACAAGAGAAACATTTTTCGGAACTCGGCCTTTATCCTTCCTCAACACCATTCCTTCAAGCAAGGGCAGATGCAAAATCATTCCAAACAGTGAAATAGAAGCCTCTATCAACATCCCCTTTCCCTTTTCAGCATGGAAACTCCTTGCAAATCCAACAAAAGATGATGCCAAATTTATCATATAAATAGTGCACAATGGAACCATGAAAAGAGATGGTGCTTCAAAATTGTACACTCCCTTTTGATATAGCTGGCTTACACCTTCATCTACGGCTTTGTTTGTGGGCAAAAAACTGGCCTTTTTCAACCCAATTTTATCCATGATAGTGTTCACATTAGCATAAAGGAATGATGTCAGCGATCTGATAATCCACATTCTTTGTTCAGTAAGCCAAACCCTAATTGGATACCCCATTACAAATATTTCTTGCACATATTTTGCTTGCGATGAGAAGAAAAGAAACACGAACACTAGGAAGAATGGGCTTGACACCTGCAAGAAAAGCCAAATTGTGCTTAATTTGTTTATACACAACTAACACAATTATTATGACCGGCCGGGTTGATTATGGTTGGTGAAGTTTCAACCACCAAACATCATCAATCAAGGCCTTCGAACCAACCGAAAAATCATAGAAAATGGATGAAACATAGTCTAACAAAGACGCACCTGAGGATAGAGATGGATACCTCGGAGTAGACAAATTTGAGGTACGAGAGCAAGAACATAAAGAGGCAGGAAGTAAAGTGGGTTGAATGCAATCTCTGCATAGCACATGCTTTGCAAAATGGGCATTCTTAGTGATCCGAAAACAAGAGGACAAAACTTGGAGAAGGAAATCTGATTGAGTCCGACGCTCCATCGCGTATGTTGAACAAGAACTTCGCCTAGGCTAACTGGGGTTTCCCCTAAGAAGCATGGTCTAGAAGGTTCGTAATAGACAGACTTCCACCCCTCACAGTGCAGATTCATTCCGTGAAATAGTCCTCCAACACTGAAAAATACCTAAATCCGACCTGCAGACACACGTTATTAGATTGACCATACTAATGATTAAGTATTTGAAGGATCACACGATTAGATGAGTTTCAAATTATTCAATCTATCAAAGTATGTGGTGGAGTAATGCACATATACTTTTACTCAATTTATAATTTTAACACGATATTTAAAATATTGCAATAATGTCATAATCTTTGAATTTGTTGTCAGATCAATGCTCTCAACTTTTTTTTAGTTACCATAGAGTTGATGTGGCATGCCAGAGCTGGCATTCACAAAGTGCAGCTTCATGGCCTCGATAGTTTCTATTCAGTTAGTATTACGCTCATCATAGCAACTCTAGGATGAAAAGAACCGGGGATATTAATTTTGCAACAAATAAAAAATGTTGACATTATTACAATATTTCAAAAGTCGAGTTCAAATTATAAAATGAATGAAAGTTTATGCATAGAAGAAAAAGTAACCTTGTTATTATTATCTATATATATATAATCTATCACATAAAATGATTGAGCAATGCATTACTTGCCTGTTCACCCCATTCCGAGCCGTCGTCGTAGCTACAAGAAGCAAGAAATTGCACCTCTTTTTGTGATACATTAGCACTCGGATAATTTGGTTTGTAATGCTTGTAAACCGAGTTGATGAACTCTTTGGACGAACCAAAACGCTTGATCAACTGAACGGCATCAACATCTGCACGAGAATATATTTCAAGAAATATTATAAAATAATTAATTGTGACATTCAAATTTTCGAAAATTGACATTACACTGTTGAAGTTTTTGAGTGCTATAGAGTGCTTCTCTCTTTATATAAAAGCATGTTCCCGTCAAAATCGGTCCCCTGAGACCATCTAAACCTTCCAATTTTTCCTGAAATGTATTTGAACCAAAGTGAACAAAACAAAATCAAATTGTTTCAACCTAAAATACACATTAAAATATAGGACTGAGTGTAGTTTATGGCTTGAATATTGAAGCATTTTTAAAAAATAACCTATTTTTTTATTTTATTTTTTATACCCCTCGAACTTCTTAGAAAGTATACTCAACATTACCCAAGCATTCCTAAGGGCGCCATCATAGATATCCCTGTCACATATATTGTGAAATTTCTGAGGGAATTGCACAAATCCAAGATTAGAAGACAATTTGGAGTCGAGATGAAAACACATTGCTTGACGAGCCGATTTTGGATCGTTGCAGTACATGTCACAATCTAGCACTAGAATGTATGGAGAATTACTGATCATGGCAGATACTCGAAGCTGCAAGATGAAGAATAGTTAGACACAAATTAATGCATTGATATTAGATAATTTGTAGAATTTAAAGTTTTAAATGAGAATTTACAAGAACGTTTAGTGCTCCAGCTTTGAAATGGTTTGGGTGAGAGGGTCTTTTCTCACGAGCAACATAAGCAAGAAGAGGCATCTGTGGATCCCTTTTCGAATCTGACTTATTGCCATCTACATCGCTGATAACCTGGCAATGATAGTTGATATATGTTTTTAGAGTTGGTCTCTTGTATACATGTGCATAGTGTGTATATGAAAAATCAATACTGGTTTTTCAACAGTAACCAGCGCTGGTTTTTA
Source organism: Salvia rosmarinus (assembly GCA_036937905.1). NCBI lineage: Eukaryota > Viridiplantae > Streptophyta > Magnoliopsida > Lamiales > Lamiaceae > Salvia > Salvia rosmarinus. The sequence goes on along the minus strand of CM072822.1, from coordinate 57,915,023 downwards.
GAAATACACAGTGCGTGCACTTTTGTGTTGTATATAAACACATTGTATATTTATACTTTTATGTATACTAGCTAAATGGTAAATTGAATACGTGAAAAAGTAATGAATTTAAATAACACGTATAAAATTTATATAGTCTATCACAATTATGAAGAATTTTAGATATAAAAAGATTGTTATCTCATATGCATATTCATATTTAACATTATGCACGTTTGTGTTTAACAATATGCATATTTTTTTGTATTTAACATTAAGCCTGAAAAATATTTTATAGACTTCTTACTAGTAAAAATTCGTTTAAAGCTTAAAAGAATACATTTTTTTTAACCATTAGATAAACAAGATCAACAAATTAGATTGGATGCTACATACTATATGATATCTACTCTCTCTCTCTCTCTATATATATATATATATATATATCAATTACGTATGAAACCATTCTTAGAAAATAAAAAAAGTAAAGATATAACTGGTATTTTAAGATTTGTAAGAATATAGTCTTTTATAAAATTAATTAATAGATAAACGTTCATGAACAATTATAAATATGTGTATATATCTTACATATGAGATTAATTTATTTTTTTAAATGTACACTTTTATATATTGATAGATAAATGCTCATCAACAATTATTAATACGTGTGTATCTTACATATGGGATCTTGAGTTCTTCAGTGATTGTTCATCAAATAAACCTACTAATATATAAAAATATAATATTCGTTTTCTGGAGTGATCTTCTTCAATTCTTCAACATAAAAGCATATTACTATTGAATAATGTTGCAAGATTCGAGATTCTGAATCCTATAATTCAGAGTTCTCAAATCCAAACCTACCGCAAAAAGACAACTTTATTTTGTTGCAGGTTTTAGTGATTGATATATTTTGTCCACTAGAATGATACTTAGAGGGTGTTTGGCTGAACTTATAACCTCCCCAAAAATAATTTATAAGGTATTTTTTAAACTTAAAAAACAGTTTATAAACTGTTTTTGGAGAGCTTATAAGCTCAGCCAAACACCCTCTATTAAGAGTTTTCTTCACCTAAATAAAATATTTCTCTTTTATCAGTTAATTTTATTGTCTAAAGTCTTCATACAATCATACTTCTATTTTTAAAATGAATTATCTCTTCTTTTTGTTAATTTCGTTTTCACATTTACATTTCTGACACTCCGCCGCCTTCCGTGAGAAGGTGAAGTTGGACAAAAGCACTACCTCAATAATTGGTGGGTGATATCTACTGACACGACTATCTGTATCCGTAGCTATCTTAGTGAAAGAAATCTGATGACCATTTTTGATTGATTTAGGTTTCACATACTAATTCCAAAATCAATACAAAAATACACGAACTTAACAATTATTGTAATTTTATTACGATTGAGATTTTCATTCAAATTAGAATTGATGTGGCAACCTGATGGTATAAATTGCATGCATGAATTGGCTTTGACGTGGAATGCTCCAATTGAAATGATGTCATTGTGGTTATGAAAAATTATGTCATCGGGTTGCCATTAATTTGGACGAAAATCTCAATCATGATAAAATTACAATAGTCATAAAATTTGTATATTTTGTACCAATTTTAAAGTTAGTGTACAAAATCAAAAACCGACAAAGTTGGGGTAATTTAATGACACTAGCCCTTATTTTTATTACTTTATCCCTTGTAATTAATAATCTACAATTTTCCTCATAAACTTTTGTTTTTATTCAATTTATACGTTTTCTTTATACTATAATTTGCATCTATATATGTTCATCTCATCTTCTCTTTTTATGCTCTTGTCCTTCATATTTGCATTTTCTTTAGTTTATTTAATATTCTACAAAAAGATTCCACATCTTCTTCTTCTTTTTCTTTTTCTTTTTTGTATTTTGTATCACGAATTATGTTGTTTCAAAAACACAAAAAGCACTACCTCAATAATTGGTGGGTGATTTCTGCTGACACGATTATCTGTATCCGCAGCTATCTTAGCCAAAGAAATCTTGAAATCTTCGTATGCTTTCTGCATCACACATACAATTACAAATACAACATCAACCACAAAATTCCAATAATCTTGTGAATAATCTAACATTTTGACTAGTACACTCAAGCAAAGAAATTTAAACACAGTTTTGTTAAACTGTTTAATGGGCCAAAGTTTGTAATATGAATCAATATGATAATCCAAACTCATATTTAATGACATGTATTCATTTTTTTTTTGAATATATACAAAATATCATGCAAAATTGTGACAGATTTATCGACGAACCAGACCGATATTAGTGATAAGTTTTTCTATCAACAGATTTTTTGTGTGTATGACGTTCTCATGGAAGACTAACATGAATTGATTATCATATGTAAAACGGTTCAATCCCAACTAAACTTAAAAAAAAAAGTGTTTCCAAACCTCAATATCTCTCTTCTCAACCAAGAACTCATCATCAAACTTGGAGTCACCACTTTGTTCCCTCAAGAAATAAGCCTCAGGGCACCTGCTCTTCACCTGAAACTTCCTGCAAAAGGGAATCCACAACTTGGCAAATCTCCACGCCTGTTTAACGGCACGGAACGTGACGGGAGAGCCCCCGTCGTCGGAGAGATAGACATGTAGCTTATGCGGAGGATAGTCGAGCGCCATGGCCGATATAACGGTGTTCATCACACCCAAGCTCGGCTCTTTGATCGGATCGGCGGTGCATATGTAGACATCTATGGACGGGAGTTTGGCATCGACGGGCAATCTGTCGGGATACGCGGTTCGAGTGAGGGGGTTCCACTTGGAAGCCTGGCTGAGCAGCCAGATGAAGGAGAGGATGAACTCGGCCGTGAAGATGAGAAGGTGGGGAAGAATGGGGTTGCTGCTGCTTTTGGCTATTGCACTGATGGATGTGATTCTGTAGTAAAAGAGGGCTGCTAAAGCAGCGCCATGGATGAAAGCATGGAGCCTGTTTATTACTCTGCGGGTTTTTCTGGGTTGCCAATCATTCAGAGGAAGTGTTTTCTCCATTTTCTTTTTCAGCTTGTTTTTCTTAGGAGAAACTGTTCGGTGAATGTCCATATGTTATGCTCTATTTATAGTCCATGGGCAGTAGATGAATCTCGATAGTCTTTTAGGTCACGAGATTATAGATTATTCAGTTTATATTTTAATCATGGGTCATTGGGAAGTAGATCTTCTATTCGAAATCTGTATTTCATTTTTATTACTGGGCAAGTGATTGAGTTAGAGCATCCAGCTAAAGATGTGAATGTATGTGTTTTACTCGTATCGATCTGAAATTGCTCATAGTCCATTAAATTTTAAAATAGTGGTTCCAGTTCTGATTTCGGTTTCAGATCCACTTTAGACCCGAATCGTTTAGACCCATAGTTTGATGGTCCGATTCGATCAGGGTCCAGTTCTGGCTCCCGAACCAGAACCGATGCTTATTTATTAGTTTTGGTCCTAAAAAAACTCGTCTATTAACAAACCTAAGCTTAAGTAGGCTTGTCAATTAATCGGTTTTACGCATACCAATCTGGAATCACTCATAGTCCATTCAATTCTAAAGCAACGGTTTCGATTCCAATTTCGGTTATGGTTCGGTTCTAGTTTCAGGCCCGCTCAGATCCGCATTGTTTTAGACCCATTGTTGATAGTCCGGGTCCGATCCGGATCCGATACTAATGGGTTGGGTCTAGAACCAGAACCGAGACTTATTTATTGGTTTTGGTCCGGATAAAATTCGTCCATTAACATTCCTACATCCAGCTTTCTCATTTACGTGAAAATGTATGTCAACTTATTACCACAACTATTAATTAACCTTATTTTCAAATTACGCCGTTTTCTATGATACATATAATATTTAGCATTTATTTTAATATTATTTGTATAAAAAATTATGAGATGAACAATAGGTAACAATTATTTTTAAAATATTAATGATAAGAAGTGACCAACGGTCACAATAAATACATAAAAATCACAAATGCAAATAAATAAAGGAAGAAAAATCTCGACAGTAAACAGGTCAATGGTCGATACGGACCAAAGGAAAACAAATATAAAAGAAATCAACAAGAAAAATTATCTGTTTTTAAGGGGTAAAAAATTGATTCAAAAGGGAAGAGAGAAAATAAAATAATTAGATAAAAACTTGGGTGAGCACAGGCTCACCCTTGTTTTTTTAAAATAATTATATAGTAATTATAGTGATTAAAGATAATTAAATTTTATTAATTCCTAATTAAATTTATTAATTTTTATTATAATTTATTAATTTTAATTAAAAAATTAATAAATTTTTGGTGTTATTAATTTATAATTATGGTTTATTAATTAATAATTAGGAATTATAAATTCAAATTTAGAATTTATTAATTTAAGATTGTGGTTTTATTTTTAAAATTAGGGTTTATTAATTCACAATTAGAGTTTATTAATTCAAACTTAGAGTTTATTAATTTATAGTTAGGGCTTATAAGTTCACAATTAAAATTTATTAATTTAAAATTAGGGTTTATTAATTTAAGTTAGTATTATTAATCATAAATTAGGTTTTAATAATTCCTAGTAGGTTTTATTAATTCAAAATAAGAGTTTATTAATTTATAATTAGGATTTAATAACTATAATCAAGGTTTATTAAATCTAACTAGGATCTATTAATTTGAATTGTAGTTTATTATTTTAATTGAATTTATTAAATCTTATTTTAAGTTAATTAATTTAATATTAATTAATTAATAATTTATTTATTTATTATATTAAATAATTAATAAATTAAAATTAGGGGATCTCATTGTACGTACCCTAATAATTAAAGTCGGTGACTCATGTGCATGTCACTCTAAGGTTTCCAAATTAGTTTCCCAACACCTCATCTCTCCATCCTAAACTTGGATCTTAGTCCCACGACCTTAAACTCAACTTCTCAATTTTAATATAATAGTCTCATTTTAACTTTTCAAAATTCATTAATTTTTTTCTTCTATTATTTTTTTCTCCGATAATAAACTCAACTTTTAATTTTTAGATGGACCCCACTAAAATACACGCCATTTTATATATCTATATATGTGTATTTATTTATAAATTGAACAACTTAATAAAATAAAACTACTATTTCATAATTATAATAACTAAAATTAAAATTACATGACTAAAATTTGATTGCAATTAATAATATATATATATATATATATATATATATATATATAATTTTCAAACATTTAAACTATCTTGGTTATTTTAAATTCATTTTTATGATTTTTAGGTTAAATAAAAGATTTTGGTGCGATCTATAAAATAGAAAATTGAAAATTTGAAAAAAAATCCAGAACTTATTTAACAAAAAACTGGAAAAAATCGAAATAAAGAAATGTTTTAAAAAATAGAAAATCTTGGGGGCCACAAAATTAGCAAATGTTGGCTTTCAAAATTGAAAGCTGAATCCAGTTTTCATGTTCAAGTTTCATTCTACTTTCGAAAATTGGAAAAAGGGCCCAATGTGGGCACCATTACCATCCTCGCAAATTCAATGCAACATCTTCCTCACATATTTCTCGATTCCGGAAACATTTAGTAATTTTGATTATTTTTTTGGTTGAATGAAGTAAAACTAGTATTTAGGCTCGTGCGAGGATAATCTTTTTAAGTTTTTATACAAAATAAATACAAATTCAATTGGTTGTCTTGGAAAGAGGGTGTCAAGTGTATGGGTGACGGGGAATACATTTTATAGAAAACTTTTTCAATCTTCTTTGCTTTATCAAAAATTTGATTGAGTCAGGTGCAGATCTATCCGATGATAGTGACTATCAATCGGTGAGGACAAATACAGACTCAATGCATGTAAGGAATATGGTGGAACATAATGACATTCTTATTCACTACTTAGATTTGTTTAGAAAATTGCAGCATAAGTCGATGCATGCAGACGTTAGATTGTGTGGGTCTTCTCGGATTACGTTTTAGTTTATCAGTAGAGAGTCAGGATGCTACACCAGGTTCATCGAGGCCGTTGTTAATTGCAACCATACAATTGTCCTCGTAGCTGCTGATCTCTCTAACCATCAGACACTTATTCTCGTCATCAGTGCTGGAAGAAATGCTGGAAGAGTTGCTTGATGAACTTGAAGTACTGGCTTTCTTAGTAACCATAGCCTTGTGTTCGTTCAAATTTCGTCGTGCTTGGCTCTCGATTGCCTTTCTTTCTTCTCGACCGAGTTCGTGATGCCTTGTGCGAAATGTCCTTTCTTTCCACAATTGAAGCACTCGCCGCCTTTATATTTAGGTCGATTGGGCTTCTCTTCTGTCCGATCCTTGCTTGATCTTTCTTTGAGGCTTCTGTCATGATCGCTTTTTTCATTCCGCAATCGTTGTACTTCTTTAGTCGAGCTTCTATTTTCACAAATCTTTCAACCATTAACGTGTATTGAGTCAGCGTCATCATTGCTGCACTCACCATTTTCTTTGGTTGTTTCTTGGTTTCTTTGCTCTTGTTAGCTTTAAGGGCAACGTCTTTGCTCGTGCTAACTTGAGCTTCCTCTTCAGAAGCATCAGCTTTTGATGACTCTTCAATACGTCTGATGTCATACTCAACAATTTCCAGTGCTTAGAAGAGTTTGTCAGTTGACATTTCATTAAAGCCAGCTTTCTTTTGAAGTGCTACCAGATAGACATTCCAATCAAGAGTCGGGTGCCCATATGACTTTAAGGTTGATTTTGCATTGTGTGCATTTGTCATTGCACATGGCTGGAATTTTATTGATGATGGTGGCGCATCTCAGCTCCATATCATCAATGGATTCTCTCTATTTCTGCTTGAAGTTGTCAAATTTCTAACAAGATATCGTTAACTTGTTCTCCTTGATTTCTTCAGAGCCTGCAGAGACTGTCCACCGCATCCCACATCTCCTTAACGGTTTCATATTTCATCAACTTCCCAATGTGAGAGTTGGGAACTGTTCCGGAGATGATGTTCTTGGCTAGGTTATTGAGTTCATCTCCCGCTCTTCCGATGTGAAGTCAACTCGATCATTCGGCATGTGTTTGTAGGTCGATCCTTTCCCGGTTCGGGCCTCTATTTTGTAATCTTCTATCTGATGATGATTGGTCCGTTGGTGATGACCTCCCACATGCGACAATACTTTGTTGTGAGATAGCTCTTGAGTCTAAACTTCGAGATCTTATTATTATCTACCACGAACATAGGAATAGAAGTAGACTTGCTATAGTTAGTTTCTATCACAACAAATATACAGTAGTATGCAAAAATATAACAGTTTAAAAGATTTGTTCAGATAGAACGACCACTAGGGGAGTCAGTAGTTCTCACGAACAACCCTGCTTTTGTACCAATTGATGGTCTCTAGGGGTTCGTACTGGTGTATGGGGAGGGGGGATACACCAGTTAAGAAAAATTAAAACTTTTCTTTTCTCAAGACTAGACTATCTACTACGACAGTAGCTATCGGTTAACTGAAGTCGCTTTAGTAACGATCTCGATCTTGCGATCGCCTTTAAGTTATAAGAGTCTTGTTCAGAGTGATATCAGTTAGTAAACCTATTAACAAATTGAGGCAAACGATTAGTTGGATTGATAACTGATGTGTTTGCCGAATGTGGTGGTTACTTTTTACCTTTACTGAAAACTCAAATTGGTATAAAATAATTAATCAAATATTGGCTCAATCAGTTTTTAATTTATCTCTTGCATATCAAACTGGTACTGATAGAGTGTTTCAAAACAATGTTATACTGCGTGTACTGGTGATGTTCAGTTCAATAATATGCAAAGTAAATCCGATACTGAAATTAAAGAAAACACTTAGTTTTACGTGGTTCGAGAGATCACCATACATCCATGTAATGATTTCTCATTCAATCCACTAATGTCTTTTACGGGTATAAGATATAACCCTATATACATACTTTAACCTTTTCTCAGAACTCCACCTAACTTCATGCTCCTACACTTATCGGTGCTAGGAAACATCCGATTGCTTACAGTGCACGAACTAACTAACTTGCTTAAATGTGTAAGACAACCAAGCTTTCATGAACTAACACTTTGTTGCCTACTTGCCCAACTTCAACTTAAAGTTTGAGGGTTTTGAGTAGAGGGTTTTCCAACTAATGATTGAACTATCACAGGTGGCAAATTCAATATTTCTAGGCTTAAGATATATACAAGATTCTATCCTAGAACTTAAGGGAGTGTATACTGAAATCTTGAACTGATAATATATTTGAGCTCTGAATATTTTTTCGATAAGACTTTGTAAACTCCATTCTTCGAAATCGTTGGGTATTTGATCTTGGGATATTGACGACCTCCGGGAACCCGTCGTTAGAGGTCCCAAGATGCATCAAGATACATTTATAATCTCCTCCAACTTGAACACATAGTTACGTATATGGCAAGTTAAGGGGTCGAACCCAAGAGAGCTGGTTGTGTTGTTACTCAAGTTGTCACGGTTTTAGTAGGAGGATGCCCAAATGGCAAGGTGTCAACAAATACGGTCTCGAGAGAGATGTATTGAGAGATAGATCTTGAGCAGAAAACAAAATTGAAACTAAACACAAGGTAAAGATTAAATGACAAGTAGTTGGACCAAGGGTTCCGCACGTTGAGATACTGGTCAAGACGTCAATCATAGGTTCAAGGGTTTCCGCCCCGAGTGTATGTCGTTGGTTAAAGGTACCAAGGGGTAGGCACCCTTTTAGGTTGTCACGTACACCAGGCCCCCCAGCCCCAGCTTGTCCGTAGATTTTAGGACAAAGTACAGAGCCCCTCGCCTTGTCCCCTTGCCAAGACGATCCACTAACTAGGTTATCCCGCCTCCAATAGCTTGACTCACTAGACAGCACAACTAGCCACAACCGGTCCAAGGGAGTGGCTCGCAGCCCTTTGCCCAAGGCCGACGACTACAATCACCCACTCCAGTCGAACTTCCCGGGATAAAGAGACACTCGATGTCTTACTCCGGCTATTGCTTATAGCTATCCCTCCCCCCAAGGCTACCGACCGAGTTAAAGCTCAAGGAAAGGAATAATATGGGTATAAAGGCCTAGAGCTTCGGGACCACCCACTCAAGGTTTTAAGTACGTTTAGACCTCACGACTCGTATGACCTCGACTTAACGTGCTTCACCCCGAGCCCAACCAAACCGACTACTCACTCATAATCGACATAAACATGAAAGCAATAAACAAGAACATAAACGGAACCATACTTGAATAGAAAATCAAACCGAATTAGCGCTACCGCCAAGCAAGTACCGAGGTAGATCATAAAATACATAAATAAATGTTTGCCAGAGGACTTGTTTCTTCCTCACCAATCACTCATGAAACCAAAGAGAAAATAAAAGAAAGTGCAGAGAGATTGATCGATGCTCTCACCCCACCGAATGTGTCTCTGTGAATAATTGTTGTGTGGAGTTTTTATGTTGGGAGCCTAAGTGCATCCTCCTTGTCTTGGTTAGCGCACGATCTCGAGGTAGCATGTGGTGAGGGCAGCGGTGGCTTGGGCCTCGACACCGACATGGACCTCTCGCTTTAGTCCTCGAGTGCAGGCGGGTTTGTCTCATCCCAAACGCTGCAGTCGACCTTTCCTTTCGCAAAATCAAACAAACGGCAGAAGAGGATCTTGCCTGTAATCATCCCATTTGCAAGCAGTCTGCCAGAGTCCTTATCTCTGCCTCCCAACCGCATCCTAAGATTACCCTCCGCCTCGCGCCACCTCGTCCTTTTCCCTCTCTTCCTTATCTCGACATCTTCGCTTCACGCCACCGCGTGATCGTGCCGGCCCAATACGGCATACAAAGGTCTCGCATGATGTCGAATTTCTTGCCAAGGTAGTCTTCGGATTTTTACCTCTCACGTGGAGGGGCCTCGATCTCGCCCAAGGTCCGCCTCAACCTCGCAACATCCCAAGCGTGTCCTCCTGCACACAAACACACGCAAAGAACACACACAAATGCACTCTTTCTATGGCAAGGACTACCCCAAAAGAGAGACGAAAACGGGCTCGCCACACTCACACACTTGAACCACAGCTTGTCCTCAAGCATGCAAGCATTCCTCGCCCAAAAGAAAACAAAACACACAACAACACACGCAAAAGACCAAAGAAGGATAAGATGAAAACATAACAAAGATAATCCGCATAGGCGATTAATACAATATGAATCAAGGTTAATCAAGATCGGGCAAAGCAAGTTTGTGAAGTTCCTCTAAGCACTCAAACTCTCAGTGTTTAGGGTTTTCACGCCGTGATGACTTGATCAAGGAAGTGCCATAGCTCGCCGCCATCTACTATCTCTCGCCCCATAGCTTGGTCTAAATTCTCCATCCTTAGCTCTTTTAGGGTTGTATTGAGTGGCTTGGCAAAGTTGGAAGTATTTAAGCTTTGGGTAGGGTTGTCTTGACTTAGATCTTCGCGAATGTTTTCCCATTTCCTGGCAAGATACTTACGCCCCGAGCACACTTTATATTTTTCGTAACTTTTCTTTTCTTTTTATATTTTTAAACGTTATTCCCCAACCTTTTCTTTTCTACACATTTGAATTTAAGCTCATTATGCCCGGCCAAGGCCAGGCATCTAATGTTTGTGTTTTGCCTAATGATGCCCAAGACATATATATCCTCCACTATTCTTCCTCTCTCAATCCCTGTGTCGGGAAGAGCACAAGGTAATTAAAAAGAAAACGATCAGCTCAAAGGGGGGCTAGCAAAGGATACATATATCTGGATTTATGTTCACTGTTGACCATGGCTACGAAAAGAAAGCCTAAATCATCTAGAGCACTTAGACCTACAGCAGTTGGGCTTTGATCAAGACGGCAGACAAGTTCTAGCACGACCAAGTCAAGCATCCGAATAACACACAAAATAGAAATCATGCTTGCAATGATAAAGCATATATAGGCTCAATTTCTCACATGTGTGCATGCTATGCCCCTTTTCCGTCATACCAATCTTATTGAAACACAACTAAACATGTATTACAAAGCCTATGTCAAGATCATAATTATCATGCTCATCTTAAACGTGCTGGTCAACACACACAACAACAAAAAACAGGGGGCCCTTCCCACTCACACACTTTGCTCGTGGCAAAGTGTTAGACCGACAGGTCCCCGAAAACAACAAACACACAAACATACAACAAACAAACACGAAAAAGCAAAAGAAAACAAAACAAAACAAAACAAAACACAAACAAAAAGGAGGAAAACTTAGGGATGCAAGGATACAGAATCCTTGGGGCGAAAACGCGAGGTGGGCGGTCCGGATCTCGCCAAGTTTCTCAGATTCGCGAGGCGGCTGAGTGTCGCTCGGGCGAGTGCTCGGTGTTCTTGAAGGTCCCGCCTTGCTTTAATCTTTGAGCGTGCCGGCTGGCAACTGCCTCTCAAGCCCCGCAGGGATGGTGAGCTTGCCGTCCTCGCCTTCCACTATCTTGAGCATCTTCGAGCACTTTCGTGTCAAAGCGTCCCTCTCTGGGGGTCATGGAAAAGCCGGGCCGAGCGGATCGCTCTCCTCGCGAGGTTGGTCATCAAGTGGCACAAGGATGCCTCGCCGCTTCCCCGCCTATGATGCTCTTCATGTGAGAAATCGCAAAGGCGCAAAATTGAGTCTCATCTTCTCGCATCGCCCGGAGGATGTACAACTCGCTTTTGACATGGTTGCGCTGCCTTTCGCCAAAGAGGTTGTAGGAGGATCCGATGGCACACTTGCATGGCCGGGTCCTTGAGTACGATTCCTTAGGCCACACGATTTGAACGGCGCCATCCTTTCTCGATTAACTTTGCCTGCATCCCCCACCATTTTCCATCAATGAAATTGGTGTAGGGAAACTAGGTTTAGCCTCTCCCGAGGATCTATCTTGGATGTTTAATTCACCATACATTGATTATATTCCTAGATGCACCTATATAATTAATTACAACACGTAGGGTTTTCTCGTGTTTACCTTTGAATCATTTGGGATGAACGGATCAAGACCCGTGCTTTGATCTTCCGGATCAGATCCCGTTGCCCAATCTCCAATATCGGTAAGGATAATCTATGGAGAATGCTACAGTAAAATCACCCTATTTCTCTTTACAATTTTTGAAAATTATCTCCTAATTCACACTAGGAATTCTCGAAAATTATGCTAGGTTAAAAGTGAGGATTAACCTTGATCTTATCTCTTACCTTATATTTATAATGCATTACCATAATCCCATAAGGAAAGGATCCATGCATATCCCATAAATATAATAAATCCTTATAGGATAAAGAGAATCAAATCATATCCATAGAGAGAGAGGGGGGGCGCCGATTTCCATAAGCTCCGGCCCGATGGGTCACCTGTGATCAAATGCAAGGAATAAAGATGGGCCTCAAATAAATTAATTATCTTAGGTTCAAATTTAACATAAATTAATTTATAAACATTCATTCATGCCACTAGAGAATAAATGCCGACTAACCCTTTATTACCGAAGTTGAGTCGGCTTGCACTTAGATAGACATTACGAATCCTCGTATTTAAGATATCGTGACGTCCATTAATTATTTAGAGCATTCGATCGCTAAAATAATTAATATCTTTAATTCCTTAAGTAGTACCACTCAACCTTATTATTGTACTTGAGCTAACTCAACCTCGCAGGTTTAGTACAATAAACCTTTGAGCTCCTTAAGGGACGCCATCATCCTAAACGGATACGGTGACTGATACGGATAACTAACATGACATACAAGAACCGCCACCACCCAAGATGCGAGAATATCAGTTAGAACATATAACCTCACCCATAACAAGTCAAAGTGATGGTCAAGAACTCATACTCACCTAATACCTTATCGAGGTTTAGATCATCGTAAGTCACCGAGATTCAGGTTCTTCACGACGGCCGATAGAAGAACTCATCTCACCGTGATCCATCAATACGCCGTAGACGCATCAAGATAGACAAGCAACCAAGTCAAGTCACTTCTTATCTATATCGCAAATTTATACCGACAACTCGTCCTCAAGTCTGTCTCACCGTGATTCTTTTATATCTCATTGCCTCGACCAATCATACGTACTTCGTGATCTTCTACACATCGTATGATCTAACTTATATATGAGATAAGGGACACAAATATATGCAATCAAGTAATAGTGGTAATGAGAAACATCAGATACAAGCTCAACCAAAACTCGCTTTCAAGATACAACCAACAATCTCCCACTTATACTAAAGCAAACTTTAGTATACAATGTGTCTCTACTAGCTATTACAAACAAAACCATCACTTTGCTTCTCCCACTTATACAAAAGTTTCATTTTTAAGTGGTGCCATCAAGCAACCAAGTTCTCGAACGCACTTCGTAGACTTTTGTGGCAGTGCTCTTGTGAATGGATCCGCTTAGGTTATCCGTCAGATCAATCTTTTCAATCAAGACGCCCCTCGCCTCACGATTTCTCGTATGACATGGTACTTTCTCTCTATGTGTTTGGTCGCTTCAGGGTCCGTGGTTCCTTCGAGTTTGCCATCGCACTCGAAAGTTATCACAAGAAACTATGATACTCTTGGGCAAACCAGTACCACACCTAGATCCATGAGGTAGTTCTCAACCATACAACCTCCTTAGCAGCCTCCGGGCGCCACGATTCGCTTCCATGGTAGAGTCCGCAATGCATCACGCTTTGCACTCCGCCAGATACGGCCCACCTCCCAAGGTAAACACATAGCCCGAGGTGTACTTTTTCTCATCACGGCCACTTGAAATCCGAGTCCAGATAACCCAAAGGCATTAGACTATCTAGCATGGTAACCAGCCTATAATCTCGAGTCCTTTGAGGTACTTGAGTATATGCTTTCATCATGTCCAATGAGCTTGTCCAGGTTAGACCGACATTCAGCTACTATGCCACCGCATAGAAAATATCGGCCTCAGACATAGATTGCGTACATGAGACTTCCTACGCGTGAAGCGCATGAACTTGTCTCATTTCCTCTATCTCCTTTGCAACATAGGTGATCGCTTTAGATAAAAGAACGCCATGTCCGAAAGGTAGCAATCCTTTCTCGCGGTCTCGCATACTAAAACGAGTAATCACAAGATCAATGTAAGACGCCCGAGATAAGCTCAATATTTTCCTCTCTGCGATCTCGTGAAACCTTGATCCCAAGAATGCACGCCGATCTCCTAAGTCTTTCATTTGAAACCGATCCGATAACTAACTTTATACGCCCGACAACAACTTCACATTGTTGCCAACTAGAAGAATGTCATCTACGAAGTGCAAGAAATACCACATCACCGCTGACATCTAAACGATACACACAACTCTCGCTAGGCAACTCGGGTAAATCCATAGGACTTTACCACCTCGTCAAAGTGTAAGTTCCATGATCGTGAGGTTTGCTTAAGCCCATAAATGGACTTCTTAAGCTTCCATACAAGATGCTCTTCACCCTTCACCACATAACCTTCGGGTCACGCATATAAATGTCTCTACCTTCCTCAAGGTAACCGCTTAGAAAAGCGGTTTTCACATCCATTTGCCAAATCTCATGTTCAAGGGTCACTATGGCCAAGAATTCGATGGACTTGAGCATTGCTAGTGTGAAAAGGTCTCATCGAATCGATGCCCTCAACTGAGTGTACCTTTCGCAACAAGATCGGGCTTTAAAAACCAAACCTCCATCCGAATCTCTTCCTCTCAGATACCCACTTACTACCTATGGCTTCCTTGCCATCCGTAGATGTGTCTTTTCGATACATCCATAGTCATATGGACTAGATTTCTAAGTTCATAGCGGTGCCATGATCTTGCATCAATGTCTCAGATCGCCATCAGATGTCCATGGGTCGATTATCGTCATTGCTTCTCGACTAAACCAAGATTCACCCACGAACATAAATCGCCGGGCCGACGAACAACCCTCCCACTACGACGAGGCACCACCGCACAATGGCAACGATGGGTGCAGAACTTCAGGTTCTCATCTCGCACAACTTGTCGGATAGGAGCCACTCAGACGGTCGGTATCTCCAAAGGAACTCGACCCACTTCAATTTTTGAAGTATCCGTGTCGATCCCTCCCACTGTATACACGACATCTCGCACCTTTCGCTTAATCGGTGGTGGAATACGATCATCTTCTAATTCTTGAACTTTGAATTATGATTTTCATATAATCCTCTTTAGAATCGTGCATTATGCTAATAATGACCTTCCGATCCTTAGACTATAGAATAAACCACCTTCGCTCCTCTAGATAGCCAATAAACACCTTGCATCGGATCTAGCTCCAAGTTGTCGCCTTCTTGTTCAAAGACATGCCGGATCGCCCATATCCTTATGTGGTTTAAACCAGCTTGCGCCCAAACCACAACCGAAGCGGTCTCTTCGATCGACTCGATGGTACTAGATTTAGCAAGTATGCCGCCGCTTCTAAGGCATACCCTGTAACAAAATAGCCAATGTCGTGCATAACTCATCATTGATCTAACCATTTCTAAAAGAGTCCTATTTTTCGCCTCGACACACCATTTTGTCAGGCGTGTCCTTGTAGTGCTACCGAGAGGTAATCCCACACTCACCAGATAGTCCATGAACTCACATCGAGGTATTCGCCACCGCGATCGATCAAGCAGGACTTGATACCTTACCAAGCTTCGCTCCACTTCCACCTTAAGCTCTTTGAATTTCTCAAAGCATCTGACTCATGAAAGCAGTATATGTATCCGCATTCGAGTAATCGCCAATGAAAGTGACAAAATACTCGTGTTCTCCACGGCTTGTATGGACATAGGTCCACACAGTCGAATGGACTAGCTCCAACACTTCTTCGCTCTATAACCCTTCGCTGAAGGGTCCGGGTCGACATCTTCCTTCTATACAGATTCGCAGATCGAAACGGAGTAATCAAGATCACCCAACGCCCATTCTTAGCCGCCTTGATCCTATTTAGATTGATGTGACCTAATCTAAGATGCCGAGAAATGTGGTATCATCTCGCTAAGAAAACTTTCTTTTTAAGGTTCATGTAGATGCAACATAGTTATAGGTATTATGTTTCGCGTAAATAGATAAAGTTTAATTATATAAAGTGCCACCACGTATAACTTCGCCATTTCTTATGATAGAAACATCACTATCAAAATAATCAATATCCAAGAATAAAAGTTTTGAACAGAATAAGGTTTCACCGAAACC